>OMNW01031584.1:0-19774 GCA_900303245.1 Selene dorsalis
AAGTTGATATTTTCTTTCTGTTCTGTAAAGTAGCTACAAGAATTCAAAAACAACAAGAAATAAGAAACAAAGAGCCAAACATACCATCTATTTAATACTGTTGTTTGAATTGGCTGAAAATAGATCTGCACTCTGTCTGTGGTGCACCTATTCACAATTAAAAAAAAAAAAAAAGTTTACTTAAATTTCCACAGGTAAGCTTGTAAACAACAATAACAACAACAACAACTTACCAATGAATAATGAATACAGTTTTAGTGCATTTGAGACAGACCAAAACAAAATGTAAACTCAGGTAAATAAAATAAGCAGTATCAGTAGTATCTCTGCTTTTAGATTGTCCCAGCTAAACAAAGTTACTCAGTAGTCTCAGTTTATGAGCCACAAGTTATAATACAAGGAAACAAAATCTCTCTGCATTTTCTCCACTGATCCTGTTCCTTTTCTTCTCATAAATGGTCCCAGTCTCACCAAATACTAAACCTATAGCTACTTTTAGAATACCAAACTAACTTGCTTGCATTTTCACACAAAAATACTGCAGCAAATGTGATCATAAAGACAACAAACATTGTTTATTGCTACAGCAGTGCCAAAAATTAACTATATTGAGCTTTGAAAGCTAGGAGTTTAAGTCTGCCTTTCTCCACATTATTTGTCAGCTACATTAACTAGGATGCCTGCCTCGTGGTGTCTGCATGCATTTTTTGTTTTATCAGCCTTCTGACAATTTTAATTAGTAAATGAAAGTTATGAAAAAATGTCATCAGCTGGCTGGATTAATTTATGTTGTTCATTGGAAAACAGTAAAATTTATTGAAAGTATTTCCAAAACCACAAAAATGGCAGAAGATAGGCTATAGTACACAAACTGACAGCTGCCTTTACTTTCTTTTGTCATTTTAGTCTATATTCATAAATTCTGTGTTCTTATTTGTTTTTTGTGAGCAATGCATTACTTGACACACAACAAACACTGTCATATATCAGGAAATGTAAAGGCTGGTGGTGTACTTAATAGGGTGAATTTTCTTGAGAAGAAAGAAGAAATGGACTGGGCCTTAATAAGTTGCTATCAATATTTTCTATGGAGAGAAAATTTCTTTACATGAAAAAAAGTGAATAACACACAGTTTTACTAATGAAAGGGGAAAATCTGTGAAGAAAATGCAGATAATAATATGGTCTGTAATTGATTTATGGCTAGAAAAAATGTGCAACAAAGACTAGAGGCTTGTTACATTGCAGCTACTGAAAAATCCCTTTTGATTAGACCTGTGGAGTCAAACATAAGACCTGTGGGATGAATTTGCCAATTTTTCTCGAGAAATTTCAGGTTGTCCATAATGTATTGTAAAAGGGTTGTTCATTAACTGTAAACATCTTAATAATATACTTGCACTTCTTTGCACTTAAGCAAGGTTATACCATTTTGAGTTCTCATTACTTATAGGTTATCATGCTATTATTTTACTGTTCCAGCCCACTTGACATCAAATTGTACTGTATGTGGCCCTTGAACTTAAAATGAGTGTGACACCCCTGATTTAGACTATTGGTTTCATTGCTTGATTAAAGATACAAATTATTTAATGGGGCGGGCACGTGAAAACCTGATGGTGTAAAACTGATTTCCTGATGAGCAGGTAACCAGCAGAAATCCACGGGCTGAGGGAAATAAGCGATAAAACGGGAGACTGTTTAACCAGTGGAGGGCAGCACTACGCTTCAGACGAGCATCACCTGCCTCAAATTCACACGAAGTGGTCGTGGTGTCTTTAAAGATAATCGGAAATGTCAATTAGATTAGAAAAAAAATCAAATGCGATGAAAAATGTTTTTGTTACAACTCTAAATGTATTGTCCACACAACTGTGACATCAACTTGGGTTACTAAAATACACAAATAAAGGTTATAACTTGATGTTGCTAGTGAAATATACTTGTCATATGTTTTCCACATAAATATTCTAATGTGAAAGATTCATTGTGATATCCTCTTAGCTGTAACAATGTACGGAGGAGCCAAACGTCGTTTAGTCGATCAAATTAAACACGAATCAATCCATCAATGTTTGTTTTACTCACCTAATTTCGCCCAGAAGCACGGCAACGGGCAAGACCACGGCACAGCAGAAGTCTTAGTTTACGATACGTCCCTGAAAGCAACACGGGTTATCGCCACCACCATCACAGCCAGTCTCTGTCACCCCCCATCAAGGTGTCATTCAAAGGCAGCTAACTACCCGCTTTATTCCGCGTTCAATTGAACCATTTTGATACACATTCCTGCTCGACATCTCGGGGCCTTCGGTGCCATGAAGGGAATCAGGTTTTTCATGGTTTTCTTGGTGCTTTCCGCTTCTTTGCTGTGCACAGCCGAAGCGGGCAGGAGCAGGACCAGCAACCAGAACAGCTTCCGACGGGCAGCTAACGGCATCTACCAGACCCTGAGCAGTGTTTTCGGGGAGGACAACATCAGAGGGTTATACAAGGTCAGTGTGTGGGGACATACAGCGGAGGACAACAGCTGAGGGCATCTGGATTGTAGCGGCCAGCAGGCGAGGCGGTTTTAGCCGCTCGAGCATGGCGAACAGGAAACAAGTGCGCCCGGGCCTGGCCAACAATTTCTCGGATGCCATTTTGAAAAATTACCCTTTATACCATGTTTTATCCACCTATAGAGGTGATGCGGCGTTACCGTGAACACTACATCTAGCAAAAACAAGTATTAGCATGTTTCAACATGTATCAGTGTGTAACCAATTCTCATTTATTGAAGTCAGTCCAACGCCTGATTGTATGTGATGTCAGCTCACAATGACATGTAACACCAATGGTCCAGGCCATTGGAATTTTTTGTTCTTGTTAAATGTCGATTTCACCTCCAATTGATGAGAAAGCTGCACTTGTTAAGGAAACACATTGGCCCGCACACTCTCATTGGTGCAACAGCACTTCCTGCATTTTGAAATTCAGTGTGTTCTTGCGTGTAAGCCGCCAAACGAAACCCAAACTGACACGTTAGGCTGCACACTTGAGCATCCGTTTCTGTGACAAGTAACGCGTGCTTTGACTTGACTGAAAAGATGCATATGCATATATATTTATTTATACCTCCTCACTGTGTCCACTGTGATCTACTGTCGAAATGCAGACAGATTAAAGTTAAGAAGAGTGTCCATTTTGAGGGTGGTTGCATATATACGTGTGTGTGTGTGTGTCATTGTCTGGCATCTTAAACTGCTGTTGGCCACTTATCAGAATCAGGGCCCTGATGGGGGTGACCCCTGTGCAGCCAGGTGAGGTGTCCCCAGACCCACAGCCCTGATGGTGTCTGCTGCTTTACTGGGCTCAACAAACTAGAGCATCATTAGCACCATTAATCACACTTGAGCCTATAACAGTTCAGTGTCTGCATGCGACACAGTGCTATTAAAGCTGGTATGCTGCAGCATGGACGGGTTTCTGTACAGACTCTGCTTGGTAGTGTGAACATAAAGCCAGTTGTAATTATCACAGTTGTATCCACACCTTTGTTTTCTGTCAAAGGGGATTGATGAGCTTTTGTAGGCCATTTGTTGAGCTGAGAGATGTTCTGACACAATTTTCTCTTCCAAGACAGATTCAGGATCTGATCAACAAGAGTAATGGGCAGATACCACTGCATTAAAAGGAGTTACTGTTAACCCTGTATGGATGTGCTATTATTATGGTCATCATCCAGCCATTAAAATGAAGGGCTTGCACACTGTTTGCATTCCCCTTAACTGGAGTGACTTTCCAGTGTAACATATTGCTGACATTTTGCTAATTTTCTATATACTTGCTATATTATATTATTTACTGAAAATCAGTTCCTCTTTGCCCCTTTGTCAGTGGCAATAAATTACATGGTAACAGATCGGTGAGTACACAGACTTATGTACTCACCGATACCCAATGCTGTACTTCAGGTATAGGCAGTATCAGAGGCATTTCTGATGCCAGTATTGATTGAGCAATTGTATCGTAATGTTCAGAGGACTGTAGTGTTTTTTTTTGTTTGTTTTATAAATGTCAAGATCTAAAGCGGATGTGTCACTTCCCCAAATCTGTCTTGTCAAGTCTGTCCTTACATTAGGCCTGAGAGCATAACATTACACAGCAAGGAGAAGCTGACAGAGCACTGTCTTGCTCAATTGTTGTGAAATTAATACAAAATGTGGACAGTGCTAACAAAATATTTTGGCTTAGAGGCTGCTGTTATACAGTACACAGAGTGCCTTTATTATTATTTGTAGTTGATGATGAAGTCAGGGTCTTGTTTTGAGGTAAATATTCATTAAGTAAGGGGTTTTGATATAGTTATAGTTGCCTTAGCTCAATTGATGTTTGGCCATTACATTATTCTAAACCATTCGTCTGTGGCAGGTTTGGACTGAATATGTTATGTGGCAGTTCAATACTCTCACCCCTCTGTCTTCATGTTTTTTCTTCGTGTAGTTTTTCTCCAAAACAACAGAGAGGTTTGTCCATGGAGTGGACTCTTTTCTGGATACCATCTGGAAGATCTGGTCAGACCTGCTGGATGTGATGGGCATCGACTGTGAGTCCTTACACATACTCAAAACATTTCATTGTTAAATATATTAGAGGCAGAGACAGAAGAGCAAAGCAGGTCACAAATTTTTAAAAGTAGAAATGGCCTAAAATAAACACGACCCAACATTCAGAGTGTTAACTTCCTGTTGTCTCTCTCCTGTTTAGCCTCAAACCTCAGCCACTACTTCAGCCCCACATCTCTCACCAACTCTCCGGCGCGCGCCCTCCTCCTGGTGGCTGCCGTACTCTTGGCCTACTGGTTTCTCTCCATGTTCCTGGGGGGTTTCTTCTACCTGCTGCACGCTGTGTTCGGCCGCTTCTTCTGGCTAGCTCGGGTCACCCTTTTCGCCCTGTCCTGCCTCTACATCCTGCAGAAGTTCGAGGGCGACCCCGAGCGCGCCGTGCTGCCGCTGTGCTTCATCATGGCCGTGTACTTCATGACGGGGCCTGTGGGAGCGTACTGGCGTCGGGGAGGCGGGGCAGGTTCGCTGGAAGAGAAAATCGACCACTTGGACACTCAGATCAGGCTGCTAAACATCAGGCTGAGTCGGGTCATAGACGGCCTTGAACGCACCGGGGACCAGTAGACGTAGGTGGCGGTGAGGATGAGGGGGAGTGAGGGGGAGATGGTAGGAAATGGCTGCTTTTGATGTCAGAATGCTGTATCCTGCGCTCATCTGCCGCAACACAACTACTGGGTATTTACAACTCTAATGTCAGTTGAGGGACAAAGCTAGGCTTGAAAACAGTATTTTAAAGGAATGAATTGATTTTAGTTCAAGATACCTAAAAATCCTCAGAGGTGTGGACAGTGATCGTGGAGCTCACGCAAATCAACCAAACAAGTTTTTTGTTTTTTTTCTTTTCTCAAGGCTTTGAACGTTTTTTGTTATATCTGTACAGAGGTTATCGGAAAGATTTGTCCATGGTTTTCTAAATGCTGGTCTAATTCTACACCTCAGCTACTTTTGAGAAACAACCGAGCTGGGTTTGAATTTTGTTGTTTGGATAAGTATTGTCAATGTTTGGGCTTAACAGATAAGCATATTTCATGTATGTTTTGTTTATTTCTATAATTGTGATGAACCTGGGCGGTACAGTTCATCCACAGCTACCCCCCACCCCCCACCTTTTTAAAACTATATTGAAGTAGGAGAGTTTTAGGGTGTATGATGCAGGGGACAGATACAAACACTGTATTTCTGATATGTAAAAATTGTCAAGGTGTTGGATAGTTGTCCATAGTAAGATTTATTTATTCCATTTCCATCCAAAATGTTGAAATTATGTAGATCTAGTTTGTTTCATGAAGTCACATTTCCATCGTGACAATAGATTGACATCAGGACCTCCTTTTCTTGAATGAATGTGTGTGTGATGTATAAGTAAATGCATCTAGAAAATGTACTGGAATGTGTGTGTGTGTGTGTGTGTGTGTGTGTGAATATGTGAATATGTCAAGCATGTAAAATGAAAAGCACTGTATTATGAAATCACTATCAGACTTGGAGAGAGTGCAGACAGACAGCAATATCTCAGGGACTCAACCAAGACATACATCAAATTGGAAATGAGATATTAAGTATATAAAAAGATCATCTTAGTCTCTTTGAGTCACTTGGCAGTTTTTCATATGGCTTCAAATCTGTCTCAGTATTGCACGGTACTTGTGTTTTTGCATCATGTTGGAATTGCAAAGTTTGATTTGTATCTGATATCAAGACCAAATCCAGCTTTTCATTCATAATTTCACCACTCTCATTGAATTACTGTACAGATTTGAACTGTAGTTGTTGGTTCTAAAGTTTAAATTGGGAAATTTTAAATATGTTAATGTAGTGGCTGATTTGCCATAACAGTGGTGTAGAAAAGGTAATTTTGAGTCCCATCACACTGCCTTGAAATCTGTCTATAAGTTCCTCTAGTAGGACTGGATTTTAGTGGAGTATAAACAGGATATATGTCTTGATTGGTTTGTGCATTCGATCGCGTGCAACCCCATTTTAGCCTGCTTTAGAAACAGCTGTAAAAAATATGTGATCATTTGTCTTGCCAATAATTGAATGACAGATCTCCAACCAGCCTGACTGATTTACACAGTATATCGTTCTGTTACAAACAGTGCTTTAGACACATTCTTGGTGTGCATGGCTGTAGCCATCATTTGTTACTTTGTTTGACTATAATTTATGCCATTATTTTTTCATTCTCATCATGTTCTGTCCAAAGAGGCTGAGCCCTGTTAGTGTTTTTATTACCTGCCTTGCTTCGCTCTGCTTATCATATCTTCATCTATTCATATTCCCCCCTGAGCACTTGATGTAAATCCAATTTATAGAATCTGGGCTAATGTAAACATGTGCTTTTATACAAATGACCCTAATGCTGTGCAACTTGTGGAAGTTGTTACTTTCAATGTCTCATGAGAAAGACTGACTAAAGCTGAAGACAAGTCAGGACAGAGGAGCTCTCACCGTTTCCTCATGACACTACCACAGCCAAAGTATCAGTATCAATACTCTGGACACTCATTCCTGCAGCAAGTATTAGTATTTGTAAGGCACTATGGGATCTCTTAGTTTTAAAGGTGCATTTTATTATTTAACATTTGTGAGAAAGCAAGTAAGAGATACCAACACATGAACTCTGTGAACTCATGTGATCTTCATGCGTCAGCTGACCTCAGGTTCTCATTAGACCGGTTGTCTCACCTCTCAGGCTCAATGCCAACAAAATTCAACAGAGCAGAGTTGTCCAATCTAAATGCAGAATTAATTATTTGTTTGGAAATCTCTGAGTTTGTTGTCTGTTCTTATTTTTACCTAACCATTTCCAGTGTGTCCCCTGCTATACCACCCAGGTAGCTCATGACAGTGAAAGTAAGATGGGATTTTCTTGCATGCAAGGTTTTTATGCCTATAATGTTCTGTTACATTGTATACATGTTGTTGACGGCTTAGCAGGGGTGGGAGATGGGAGACTTGACTTAAAAGTCAGACTTGAGTTACAGATTTGAAGACTAACAATGATAAAAAAAAATAGAAAAAAAGACTTGATTTGACTTTGACTTGGTTGACATGACTTGATAGAAATGACTTTCTTTGGAGAGTCATGGCCAGAGTAAAAGTCCTGTATCCACACCACAATTTGGGGTTCTTCCCCGGGCCACGTCTCATCCATCCACCAAGGTTGGAGCAAATCAGTTCAGTTCTCCTGCTGAGGTGAAAACATAACCTCTTTAGAGGCAGTGATAATAACAATTATTACAACAGTGGGTGGCATGCAGTCACAGTGGGCTCAAGATTGACACAAAATGCCAACTGATAATTTACGGTTTATAAACTGTCTGCAGTTACAACAGTTGTTGTAAGGTCAAACTAAGCTTAGTGACCAATGTTTTTTAACTGATTTCAACTGATTTAGAAACTGATTGAGCATCAGAATTTCATATATCCTGACTCGTGACTTGCGTGATGTGAGTAATGACTTGACTTGGTGACTTGGTAAATAAACTGGAACTTTAAGGTTAAGACTTGAGACTTGCCTGTGACTTACTCCCATCTCTGCTGCTTATGTAGAGTCTCCTCCAAAATGTGATTTGTGATGTGATGCATTAGCCACATGTTCATTATATTAGGGCTTTGTAGAATGAGTCTTTTTTTTTTTCTTGTGACAGTTTACATTTTGCACTGACACTGTTCTGTATCGTGTTGACCATATAGTCACATTTACAAAGGTTGCTCCATATTGCAAGATGTGACGCTCTGAATTTATTTCTCATTCCATCTCCATGTTGTCTGCGCCATGATCTGGGACTTGCTGGCAAATTTTAAAACGTGTAAAATGAAAGTTGTTTTTTTTTTTTCTTTCATTATTTTGAATAGGTGAAGCTGACTTGAGAGAGGGGCTTTAACCTGTACACTAGTAGTGTTTGGTTTTGCCATAACAGTCTGTAGCCAGTGACCTGTGTACGTTTGAATAATGACAGCATGTGTAATTTATGAAGGATGTAAGTTATTAGGATTAATCATTGATGTTATTGAAGGAACGTTTCACCCAGTTTTCCAGTGGAATGGTACTGAAGTAGTTAGAGTCAACTGATCTGAATGGGGCCAGGCTCTCAGTCATTACTGTATCAGATTTCAAACACAAATGTGAGATACTGGACCTCATTTGGTTCACAATCTCAAAATAATCAGGATTTTGAGTAATATTTATCACATCTTGAGTTTTAGATGCTGAAATCTGTTCAAGAGGGGGAAAAATGAGACAGTTTGTCTTTGTGTCTCTCACACGTGCTCTTACAGTTCTCTTATTTCTAGCACAACTAAAATGTCTGTGACAAAAACCAGCTTGAAAACTCTCCAAAGGCTCCAAGAGGGAGGTCTTAACCTTCCTTTGAAATATCATGAAAGAGACACTGTATACTTAAAGTTGCCACTTTCTGTAGACTTACTTACGTATGTACCCTTTTTTTGTTACCACCATGCTGAAGGATGCCAGTGTTGTGTTGCGCCTCTCGGCACCTGATTTAATTCTTCATTCAGATATTTGTTTTCTGTTGTCTGAATGACTTGTATCCTACTTATTCCTATTCTTACGCGTACCCTGCTTTTTATAACATACTGTGCCAATAACGTTTCTTTGTCATTATTGTAATGCTGTTATTTGTAACTCGAATTTTGAGTATGCCAATAGATTTTTTTTCATTTCATTAATTAACATTTATAGACCTTTTTTATCTGAATATTTCTGTACTTCAGTGATGTGGCAACGGCCAAACTGTTCTGCCTGCTGATGTCTACTTTGTGTGTGAGTCTTTATGAAAACTTGTTGATGGATAAATGGTTTTTTTGTGGCAGAGCGAAAATGAGGTCCAGATTTAATTAAATTAAATACCACAGTCTGACTGAAAGTCTTCTGCCTCCTCTAAGCAATCAATCATGTCACACATATGCAAGTGTGACAATTTGTGGGTGTGTTTTTATGTCATGATGATCACAATTAGTTCAAAATTTGAAAGAAAAAAAACTTATAGAATTAGTGAAGTATGTGACAGCCTATTTGAAGGATAGCACAGCCAGAGGAGTTCCTCTGAAACTAATATGTCATTTATGAGATGATCTGTCCATTTGGTTTTGAATTTATAGAACTTAAATTGACCATTTTGGCATGATGTTGAACTGATAAACCTGTGGTCTTCATTTAAAGGTTATGCTTGTTTTGCTATATACACTTGTTTTTTAACACGTGAGAAACAAACAAAAAATCCTTCAAACTCAAATGCCTGATCTAATTCATCCTTCCCCTCTCTGATTTTTCCTCCATGTATATAAATTATAAAATCTTAGCTGACATGAATAGCTACAACTAAGATTTCTCCTCATATAAAATTCCTTATTTATTGCACAATATATCAAACATACATGGATACAATCAAATGAACTAGTGATGTTTAGTAACAAAATAATCCAGACAGTGAATTCTCACAAAATGAAACTTCTGATAACCTCTGACTTGTAGTATTTCTTATGAGAAATAATGAATCAACAAATATCAAGTCCTTAGCACCATGTCACAACACCACACATCACACCGACTGAGTTTCTTACTGTAGTTATGTTTGGGAGACTAACATTACTAAGTGACTCAGATTAACACACATTAGTGCTGAGAGTACACTGCCTCTAACTGGTTGCTGTGATCCAACACCTGACCATTTTATTCCTCTAGTCACAGATAATTTGAGATAACATGGATGATACAGTGACCCCTCTTTGGGAGACCCTGTCACCTAGATATAACCAGTGCTTTAAATTCAGTATTGTTTTAACTTATGTCCTGATAGTGTTCAGTTAACACAGGAGCCAAATCCATTCACTTAAGGCTGTTATTATGAACATTAGCATTTGCTAGCTAATCCACAGCAGGTCTGGAAATGTTGCTAATTCTAGCAAAACAAGTTTAATACCTGCTATTAAAATAACATATCATTTAAATATATATAAAAAAAATCTTAAAACTCTGTAAAATATTTTAAGTACCTAGTACTGGTAGCAGGCTTTATTTTGAAAGGTTGCGCTTTATTTGAAATATATTTATACTGTATATTTTACAATATCCCTATTTGTTTTTCATCAAACAATATTTTATCAAAAAGGGAATCATCCCAGTAATTTGCATAGTCATTTTCAAATGTAAATATACTGGAATCAGCACATCTGCTATCAGCAGCTTTGCTTTAAAAATATTGGAATCTGTATTTTAAAAGTCATTTTTGAAATCACCCTTAAGTCAAAGCATGTTTACACAGTCCTGTACTGTACATACCTACATACATTTAGTCTGACACAGGTTAGAGCTAGACTATGAACTAACCCACAGATTCATTATTGTCAACATACATGTGTTCCTCATTACTCTGTTTTGATGACCAAGTATTGGACAAGCAAGACTGCAACTCAGACTGAACCAAAACAAATTTCTCTGACAGACAGATGAAAAGTCCTGGTCAAACAGCTTATTCCCCTGCTCTAAGAACGGCTCAAAGTCTTTAACATAATATGTCACCGACACCTTTGTACAGTGCCACTATTCAACAGCAATGCAGCATGTAAGTGAAATATCTCATTAGCTTCACCTAGCTGAAGCAGTTTATAGACTGAATAAATCCTTGGTGTAAGAAGGCAACAGTCTAAGCATGATTTTGGTGTTAAAAGTCTTCCAGCAAAGTGGCTGTGACAGACATACAGATGGCGCTGTTGGACAAAAGGTGCATCCTCCATTCACGTCATTTGTATCCCTTCATTTTCTCGCTGATCTCTGTCATCCTTCACTGTATGGCAGTCTAGTGAAGCAAAAAAATCTAAGGAATTTGCAGAATTGTAAAAAAGAAGAAAAAAAGAAGTGACAGCATGTTCACATTCTATGATAGTGCTCGCCGAGTCACCGGCTGTTCAACACTCAGGGGTCCTCTGGGCTGTCAGAAACGTGCCACAACTTTAATGTCCAGGCCACCTGCCCCACCTGAACCTGCCCCCGAACCCTGAGCCTGAGTAGATGTCTGGCCCAGCTGGATATGGTTGATACCGTTGCTGAAACTAGCACACAGCAGATTGTTGGAGTCACTTGGAGCCAGGCAAACCAGCGGACCAGCACCATCCATAGACAGTGTCCCTAAACAAACTGAACAGAGGATGGCAGGAGGGAGGGTTGGAGGAGGAGGAGAGTCAGTGTATAAAGCCCAAACACCCACACTGTGTTTGTATTTGTTTCGGTGTGTGTAAATGTTTCCATCCATTAGAGGGTGTTACCTGCTGTGTTCTGATCCCAGATTTTGATGGAGCTGTCATGGGAGGATGTTGCTACCTGAGCTGTGCCACCAGGAGGTGTGGGTAGAAACACACAGCAGGCCGTGGTCTGGAGGTGGCCTCTGTACTCCACAACTTTACAGCCAGGCTGACGTAGGTCCCAGAGCTAATAACACAGACACAATGACAATCAATAACAATAATCATTCAATGTTATTGTAATCAATATTACTAAATGGTAATGTTAAAATATATATGTATATATAGAAAAAAATATAAATATTCAATTATACTGTAGCACATGTATTCAAGAGGTTAAAACAAATCTTAGGGCTACAGGATCTGTAGTTTCCAATATTTGCAATGTCTTTGCAGTTTAAACTGGATTGTGCAATGGAACAATGGTAGTTTATCAGATAGATGCATTTGGACATTATTCTTTTGTTTCAGCTACAGTCAGAAGATACAGATTAGACAGGAAATCAGCCTAGCTGAGGGGGCAAGGTGCAAGCTGCCAAGTTGAACCCACAAGACAAACATCTACATGAGGGTAAAGTTTTAATGTTGAGTAAGTGAATAAAGACTGATATTGACCATCTGTATAACTACACCTGCACAGCCACAAACACCACAGAAGAACCTCCAACCGCCTCACCGTGGCTTCACAGCCTTGCCCTCCAAAGCCGTTGCTGCTGGACACCAAATAGTTTCCATTGGAAGAGACATCGCAGTGGGTCTGGATGTATTGCTTGGCTGGGAAAGTATTGGTCACCTGCCACGCACGACTGTCCCACACCCTGCACACATACACAATCAAGTCATTACTGTGGAGATAATGATGTGATGTCATCCCCATAACATCCTGTCTTTTAGCAACCTCTCAATTTTCTAAAATCCTCTGCTTTTTAACAAATAGTTTGTGGGACTGCTTTGTTTTTACAGTCAGGCTGCTGAAGAACTTTCTTCTCTTACGACAACAGAATATGTGTCCCCTATATTGGGACAAACTAAATCATAGCCAAGTTGATTTATTTTAACATACCAGGATGAATCATCAACATATCATCGGGGTAACAAATGCAACATGTGCTCATAATACCATCATCTAATAGTCACCATGTTTACAGATGCAGACAACATCCTTACTCCATTTATAACAAACAAACAGTAGGCAGCATGAAGGCAGGGATCAAAGGTTCAGGGAGGTGTTAGTAAAATATAACAATATGTTATTATAGTCCCAGGCTATTCGATTGTAAAAGTACCTGCTGTCCAATGCACCACATGATAATCAGATGGTATGAATATTCTACATCACATTCACATACATATGAACCACATTTGCAGACTTAGTTCAATATCACATCACCTAACAAACGCAGTAGTGTTGGTTTACGTCACAGTTTGGAGATTTAACACCATCTGCTGTATTCTAACTGGTTATTAGGTGCAGCTTAATTTTATCTGACCTTCACTCTGCACTAAATAACAAGCTAAACTGCAAGCAGTCGCACAAGTTAATCATTTTCGGTGGACAACTACTGCAAGTGTTTATTTTTCTGTGGAAGTCATACTAAAATGAGAAGCATGTAAGCTTCAAAGGCACTGAACCAGAAGAGATGGGGTCAGGTTAGTAACTGGAACAGTGGTACACAGCAAATACCAGTTGAGCTGCCTCTGATTAAATCTGTCACTCGCTAAGACACAAGAAAGATGAAAAGTGCTATTTTCAATTGGCAGTAAAAGCTTTGGACTAACATAAACTTCTCAGTCTCACTGTTGCCTTTATACAACATTTATAGTTGTGACCAAAGGAGGCTTCTAATTGTAGTGCGGCACTGGATTCACAGTCCATATTTGTACCTATGAAGTTGAAATAAATCTGCATATTTAAAATAACAACCAGCTGAAACCAATGTGGATTTCAATTGTACTATTTTATGTGAAATCTGGAGATGGCACATGTGGATCTACATTAATAAAGCTGCAGTAGAAATTCTCTTCTGTACCTGATGGTCTTATCCTCCGAAGTCTGAACTATAGAGGAGCTGCCTGGCACCCAACACACATGAGTCACCTGGACAAAGAAGCGTGGACAAGTGAAAATCCTGCAGTGTAGGACATGAACTTACAAAGTAAAAATGAGACTGAAAGGCTTATTGACTTTTTCACACATAAAGCGATCCAGCGTGCTTGAAACAACCCCTAGGACAAGGATGTGTGCACACAAAAGAGCATAGTATTGGTCTTACCAGGTTTCTAGAGATGTTGTGTCTATGTTCACATTTTGAAGATTCTATATCCCACAGGCACATCCAGTTATCACGTGAGCCGGTGCACAGCTTTCTCCCGTCTACAAGTCACAACATAAACAATTCCATTTATTCAGTGCAGATCAGTAATCTGAAATCTGAAATAGCTGTCAGTGTGCATAATGTTACTATGGCACATCAACAACTGACACAAAAAAAACACAAAACTGTTCTGAGGAAATCAGTCATTAGAACTTGTGACTGTAACTTTCTTGGTACATAAAAATAAACATACAGTCCAAACAAAGTTGGTTAAAGTTGAAAGATTTATCATTGCCTGCACATTAGACACTTCATTTACTGTTGCAGGAAACTGACTGAGACATGAGATCAGGACAGAGATATTCCTTCAGCCCTCAACACTGTTCAACAAGTTTCCCCACCATTTCAAATTAAATCTCTACCCAGGAGGCCTAGCGGTGAATACTCTTGCATTGTTTCGGTACTTTTGGAATTGTAATCTAACAGCTACACCCACTGTTTTCTTTTTCATTTTTTTTTACCCTTACTGCTGTAATGACTGACAGCCATTACAAACAGAGTTCCCTGTTACCTGCTACAATATAAGGGATTAATATGGAGTATGAATACAGTGTATAGCTATACATATATGTAAATAAGATTCTATTTGGTGTCATAACCTTCAGTTTTTAAAGATATAGATGGAATAGAAATTGCAAAATGACAACTTCATAGTAGTTTTTTTTTTCAGTCTTTAAGACAATGGTTAAAATATCTGTTATCTCATGAGTGAGGAGACTCAGTGTGTGTGTGTGTGTGTGTGTGTGTCTACCAGGGCTGACAGCAACTCCATTGACCACCAACTCGTGCCCACAAAATTCCTGAATGGGTTCATCCCCCTGGTTTACATCCCACATCAGAACAGTCTTGTCCCGTGAGGCACTAAAGATCCATGTGCTGCCTGGATAACACACCACCTGGAAGATGATGGAGGCAGAATTAAGAGAAGACAAGGCCTGAGGATGTGCATATGTGACTAGTGGCAACTCTGAAAAGCATCATATCTTTATCAATTTGTGCACACAATATTGATGTTACCTTGGTGACCTCTCGGTTGTGACCCTGGAAGGACTGACACATCCGGCCTTGTTTCCAGTCATACACCACCACAGCCTACAGGGGTGGTCAAAGATACACATGCATAAACTCACAATCATTCACACAAACTAATTACGACGTGTTTAAAGATTGTATGAAAGTGTATACATCCTGTAATATCCTGAATTCAAATACTTAAGGATTCACTTGTCGACATGTTTATTTCTATACTGTTAAAATGAAAATGTAACTTGTGTTAGCTATAATTCATTTTCACCACTGCATAACCAAAATTCTACAATTTTGGAATGGTACTACTGTTCCATGCTATTTTACCTGGTCACTCCCACCAGAAACACACAGATCTGGACTGAGATTTGTGACAGTGCTGATGGCTCCTTGATGGGCAGGTTCATACTGCACCACCTGACTGTCAAAGGTATTATCTGCCTTCTCCCCCTGAGATGCCCTACACAGAAAACACCAAAGGTTAGAAAAATTACACAGCTGAGATATGTACAGACATATTTTCTTTTGAATATCATACTGGATCTCTAAAGAAATGTTTGGTCAGTCTATATATTATTAATGTTCTGATACAATTCCCCCTCTTTTTATTTGACATTAGTGCCAGTGAAAGCAAATGACTGAATCACTGTATTATCACCACATAATGTTTCTCCACAGGCTGCACTGGCGGACCTGCCAGCAGGCCAGTGGGTTTTAAGGGGTTAAGATTAATTATTAAGATTAAAACTATACTCCCCATATGGCTTTTTTGCCATCCAAAAAAATGAGGACCTCCAGCACTAAATTTCTAATTTCCTTTTGCCTGAACAAACACAATACAGAAATCCTCAAGCTGTTGTACAAACAACGACACAGAAAGTGTGTCAGTAGCACACACAACTCACCTGTAGAGCTCAGACCTCTTGCGAAACTTGCTCTGTAGCTTCCCCATGTCTGACTAGTAACCTGCAGCCACACTAATATGTAGACAAACAGAAAGAAATGGTACCAATCTAGGACAAAAATCATTGTTGCATCTGCACAACAGCTCTGTTGTAAGTGGAGATGATGAGGGACAGCCTACAAATTCAGTTCAATTTAAAAGCTATACAATTTAAATTGTGCCACAAATATAGTAGTACACAAAGAAAACAGCTGACGGTAAAAATATATATATTTGCTACTACATACACTTGGGTTAGTGTATTAATTCATAAATACTTTCAAATTGAATACCAATGTTTTGACAACATAGAGAGATACATTGATTTGCTTTTGCACAGAGCAAGATCATTCAATACTGCAATGTTGCGCTGTTGGATTATTTTGGCCTGATTATTATTTTGTTTTATGACAATTAAACTCCGCCTTAAACTAGTCCATGTTCCCTTACAAACACAAACCTAATTGAAGAGGTCTCTCACTACAAAATATCTTGCATAAGACAGACAAGCACAGAGTGAGATTAGACCAAACACTACTTTCTCACACACGCGCTCAGCTAAGCTCCTCCTTCGTTAGCCAGGCGTACTCCTCAAACAAGAGGCAGGAAGGATCGGGCTTAAATCCTATTAGAGCCGCATCATTACTGTCACAATGAATTAGTCACACGAAAACACCTGCTATGAACTGCACTGGCACTAATTATGTAACAACACCAAGGGTTCTTGACCGGAGTTACTAATGGTGAGAAAAAACCTGTTGATGAATCCTGGTAGACACAAACTCCCGTGGAGGAGGGGAATAACATTTCTTACCTGTCAGTGGCAGGCGTGGTCGCTGCGTGTTGCTGAGGCTGGGCGGCTAGCTCGCTAGCATGCTAACTAATCTTTATCTGGCATGCCAAGGTAGATCAATGCACTAGTTAGAACAAAACGTGGATGGGCAAAGGTTTAAACTTGGTCGAGTCGTTGCCAAAACGACCGAGACGCGTTTCCCACAAGTTGCCATGACTGCAGGTTGTCTAAACAGCATGGGAAAGTGCACAAAAGTGTCTTTTAACTACAACAGAGCCACCCCTCTCTCCGTAGCGACCACGGAGCGACGCTTTCACTCGTATCCAGGCGAGGGCGAGGTCACGTGACATGCGGAAGGAAGTAGTTGGAAGCGTTTTCTATTACAAAATAAAAGCCCGATTTACAACGTGGGATTCATTCCTTCACCTCTTTTGGTGTGTTTACAGTTAACTTGTTAATAATATACGTGTACCGTGTTTCTGGGCAAGTATCAATAAGCCGCATATTACAAATAAACACATCTTCACAATTTATACAAATTGTTTGAGCATTGTTCACCAGAATGAGTGATTAAACTACATGCATAATGCAATAAGTATCATAATGAAGGCGTCATTTTGAGAGAGAGAAATCTTTCATTGCAGAGCTTTAAGATCAGGTAGTATAGCAAACCCCAATATAAGACCATTATCATTATCATCACGATTATTTTGTACTTCAGAAATGAATTTTTCTTGACAAAAAAATCACAACTAAAAAAAGAACCATAAAGCAATACCTTTAACTATGTGGGGCCTGGGGGTCTTCTGTGTTCTTTGCTTTTTAATAGATGATCCAGTGTTACTACAGTATATTTGACAAGAGACAGCACATTTGTCCTTAGGTAACAACGATGATTTAAAATTTGTACGATTTTAGCAGATGAAAAAAGACCTGACCTACAGCATTAAACATTTGTTAAAAGAAAAAGAGTCTCTACTTTACAAAAGGTTATGCTGGGCAACACATGACAGGTTAAAATGTTACTGACCTGTGGCTGTGTCCCTCTAGAGAGCTGGTTGGTTGACCTTCATTACAGGCACAGGTTGAATGGCTCCCCAAGCTGCAAATCTGGGATGATTGAGCCAGGTCCCTGTACAGCTAACATTAATTCTGCTGGCACAATTATACAGTTTTTCTTTCCATAGCACCTTTTTAATGTAGCCTAGCTCTGGTTTTTGCCCATTTGGTAGATACAGTCAGAAAAGACAAGACCAGCCTCAACTTCATGAACTGGATTGAAACAAGTGCATTACATGCAATTAAGTGGAGTCACAGGGATGTCCTCATTTAAATGTCTAAATGGGCCACTTAGTTAGGTTACAATCAACACTGCTCAATACCTATGTGAGATGGCCCCAATTCAAACTTTTTGTTTGCAGCACATAGTTTAAGTGAGTATGACTACAATTAAAAGCACAGACTAATGTGTCTGGCATTTTGTGGCAAAATGAGGTTGATTAACCATACAAATAAAAATGTGATTTCAGTTTTCCCAGTCATGTACAGTACTACATTCAGCTCTCACTCCCTGTACATGATCCCTGTCTCAGACTAAATGGTGCAAGTTCCAGTTGTCTCACCCAGACTGTCATGCAAAGTTGTGTAGAGATTTACTATATGCACTGAGAGAATGAAGTTTGACAGATTTTTTTTAATGATGTTATCAACTTTGCCCCTCCAATGTTTATCTCCTAATTATGTCTCTAGTTGAGCCGTTTCAGCAATGTGTTTTCTGGAGTGGGAAGCAAAGAAGTACAGAAAACTGATTTGTAATTGAGTCAGTGTTACAGTACTGAAGCACAACATGTGACCCACAAAAAAACAAAGCTGGCTAGTTCTCAGACAGGCCCTACACACAAAAAAAGCCTTTAAACCAAAACTGGCCTATAAGGCAGGTCAGCACTTATTGCACAGCCATAGCTTTGGACTTTACCCTAATGTGTTGCTTAGGATACAAGGTCATTGCTACTCTCATAGGTAGGCCTATAGCACCAGCTTAAAAATGCTCAAAACTACTCTTATGATCGGTCTTTTTCAATGCGATCACACTTACACAGGACTTATGTTGGTGGTGTTACATGAAGCCTTGAGTCAGGGCACCACTAGGAAGAGTTCAATGCATGAGTGATTGTCTGAATCAGAAAATTATCCACATCTACCTGAATAGGACATAAAAGAATAGATTTGCAAAAGATGTTAGTATGTTTTCAGCAGTAGCTAGCTGTTTAAAACCATTCACATTAACATCATCATAACACTGTCCTTTCCTCAACGAGTGAGTAATGACGGTGGCGAAATGAACAGTAGTAAGCTACAATTCACTGATAACACTAATGGCACAGACAAGTAAAGTGGGGATGATCATAATGGACCAACTGTGGACACGTGATATGGCCACTGACATCCATCTATCCATCAGTCCACTTATCATTTCATCAATCTGCAAATGACTGAGTGAGTGGGTCTGTTGCTAGATTACCGTGACCAACAGCTACTAAATAACACCAGTTTGTTCAAAGTGGGCCGATGTATCACAGATGATCTACATGCTACGTACACAGGGTTGAAACAATTTAAATAATGCTTGTATAGTATATCAGCCAATTTAACTGCAGTGCAGTAGCTACTTTAATTAAACTTCTCCTCACAATAACAGTCCCAAACACCTCCACACAAAAGTACTATTTATAAAATTAATTGTAAATAAGACCAGAGAACCCCC
>OMNW01031588.1:0-18748 GCA_900303245.1 Selene dorsalis
GAGAAGGGTAGCTAGGGGACTGGTCTTCCATGCCCGGTACTGGAGGAGGCTACAATAAGACAGAAAGAAGAGATTATTTAGCTGTAAAATAAATAAATAAATAAATCCCAAAACAAAGCCCAAATGTTTTGTCACAGTGTATTGGAATGAGAACATTTAAAAGACAGAGATAAAGTCACTGTCAAATTTTTAAGTCTGATTTTATCCCTAACGTAATTTCAGACACTGATCTCAGACAAGTACCTGTCCATTGGAGGGTGGAGTTCCTGGGTAAGGCCCTGGGGGTACCCCATATTGGTTTGGTGGATAAGCAGCTCCATACTGGAAATTCAGAAAAAGCCATGTTTTCATTTGTGTCACTTTCCCTGTTTGTACCCAAGTGCACCTGAAGAGCCATATCCCAATCCATTACCATCGGATGTTATACTGGGAGATGCAGACAAACAAGCTAACAGTGCTGAACACAGTACAAGTCCTGCAGTTATATTAAAAGTTGTTATGGTAACATGTTTAAAGGACAAAATTACTTCCTCTACTTACTGGACCCATGGGATAGTAATAGTTATAGGGGTATGTGTATCCAGGATAGGGCTGCTGGGTTTGCTGGTACCATGGATAGTACTGCTGCTGCTGCTGCTGCTGCTGCTGCTGCATGGCAGTAGAGTCAGTCACTGCTGGCTGGAACTGACCAGCCTGAAATGACACACATGCACAAATTACTTTTGTTGCAACAGGGAACACAGAGGATGTTCTACAAACAGGGACAGAAAAGTCGATTCCGTAAGAACTTTCAATTGAATTCATGAAACTAGCATATTAAACATCACACTTTTCCCATCTTACATTGGCAAAACGCAAAACTTAATTCTGTATCACAAAATAAAAAGGGTTCCTGTACAACTCCTGCAAAGACATAACAAAAAAACAAGAGGTAAAGCATGGGCATACTGCTACAAAACACACACCTCTGCTGTGCTCCGGTTGGCTTGTGTGGTCTTGGCAGCACTCTGACTCTTGTTAATGGATGCTAGTGCTTGTCTAGCCTTCTCCCATTCTGGGTTTTCATGAACCTGGCCATCTCCAGTAGTACCATAGGACCTGTCATCAACACAACATTAGTCAAGGCTGTTTTCAGAATCCAAAACAAGTACTCAGTTGTCAGTTTATTAGCAATAGCTAACCCAAACTGATACAACCTAATACAACAGTTGAGTAATAAACCCTACCTCCACGAAGATCTCAGTGTTCACTCTCCAAACATCCCTCAATTAAAGATATGTCGACTCTACAGTTATTCTCGAGGATTTAGTCTGTAGAGCTACTGAATTTAGCAGCGTTATGTAGACAGGTATTTCTGTTTAGTTGTGAGGGCAGATTGAACAGATGCAACATTCGCCCCTCATTGAATAATGCAAATGAAATCAACTGAAGTCTAATACAGTCAACGGCTCATTCCAAAACTGATTTAAATGGTAACGTTAACGTTTCTCTTAAGGCTACCAACGTGTATACGACAGACAGACCACGTAATATATTGAACATTGTTCCATTTGACAGCATCGTACATATAGAAGCTGACCCGTCCGGGTTAAAGTAAAAAAGCGACCAAAGTCGTCAACATCACATTGCAGGCTATGTGAAGTTTGCCCTGATGGTTCAGTTCAGTTAAGGAATACGTTACTGTCTGCTAACGTTAACTTAATAATGAAATTAGCAGCACCAGTAACATCGCTTTTAAATACAATGAAATATAATATATCTTGTCTTTAAATATAACAGAGTACAATATAATAGGTGTTACGGTTAAGCAGATAACGGCTTAGCTCTCTGTTAACCAGGTCAACGGCCTGTTTGTTGCTAACATTTGACAACACCCTGAGCTTAGCGAATTACCATTTATTCTAAATTGAAGCTGGTGGCCATTGCTATGTTAACGCTCTAGCCTTGTTCTATGTGACTCTCGCCTCATTCACTTTGTGTTGTGGAAATTGTGACTAAAAATGCGACCTACCAGTTAGTTGCTGGGGTTGCTTGTGTCGTGTTGGCCGCCATTTCGCCACAGATTTGGGTTAGCGTTGCGAGCTAACGCTAACACAGTGTAGGCTAGCGAGAGGGTGGGCTAACGCCGTTAGCGTTAGCTCTCCTACTACAGCCAAAGGTAAACAAGATGAAGTCGTACACGATGTCAACTGTCTGATTATACCAACAGCAATCAGACCACCTGAACAGCACCACTTACCCTGACAAAATAAGCGGTAATATATTTCCTTAAAGATACAAATTAAAAAATAGTTAACATGAACATATTTGTTTCTTTCTACGTTAGCGATTGGCTTCGTCTGGCCAGACTGTGCAGATACAAAATGGCAGATAAGTTAAACTGGCCAAGTCAAGTGACGTCGTGTACTGTAGCGTACCTGTTTTTTTGCCCAGAGTAGCTCTTTCAGGCAGAACCTCCCCCCGGCGCTGATTCCGCCCCCTCCACGATCCACCAATCAAATGCCTCTCTTTGTACAAGGTCAGACTCGTATTCGGTAATCTCCCTGTCAATCATTGCAAATGGGGACGGTATTGTCATACCTGCGAAGCTCAACGCAGGGTTCAGCACTCTAAAAAAATACTTTCTTTAATAAGTTACTGAAAAGGAAAATAAACTTGACAGCGTTCTCTTACCCATAATATTTATGAATCACCAAATATCCATGCAATCCTAATTCATAACATTAATAACATCATTACATCAGGTAATGTTGTTAGTTGATATGTTGTATGGTGTAAAGCTGGGCAGCAATAATTTTACCCAAAATAACACTATCTGTTTTCACTTTTCCCCCCAAAGAATAATACATCTTCCATATAGTCGCCCACAAGGTTAGTCTACATACATTTTCCCTCTCCCTTCCTGTAAAGCACACACAGCTGCAGGATATGTGTTTGTGTCGCCTGCTGCGTGTTAGTGTGTTACAGAGAAGGGAGTCATTTCCTGTCAGAGAGTCTCTCCCACACTTAATCCCCACAATTATTTTAGAGGTCTCTATGGAGGTACCTCTTGTGGAGTGTAAATGATGTTTGAATGAGTTGCTGTTGTGCTTCACAGCAAGGAAAAGCAGATCCCACAATACATTTTTAAGGACATGTTACTCTGTGGTACATTTTGGTACCAAATTAAACAAAACACCCAGATGTTTCTTTCTGTCATCTGTAATTTCAGAAGAATAAGTGTTTTATAGCGCAATCCTGAATGGAGGACTCGTGACCTCTGAAATACACATATACTTAAAATAGGGATATCTCACTTTTGTGGAAAAAATCCAGGTTGATTTTAGTAGTATAGCTTTTAAATAACTTAAAAATACTGTATTGACTGTAATTTCCAGTCCATTTCTCACGGTGAATGAAATCATGTGCCAGCTGAATGAATTATTTGTTCCCATTGTCCTGTCCGTTACATCATTGTACAAATATGTTGAGCATTTGTGACAATCTCACAAACAATGACTCACAGCGGCGCTATTGTATGAATACCTAGGGTTTGTAAAGCCTCTGTTTCTTTAACCCACAAGAGGAAGCTTGATAATATGTACTCCTAAAAGCCATCTCCATCCCACTGCTGAAACACAATTCAGGCCATTTCTAGTCTTTTTTAAAAAATTTTTTATTATAGACTATTACAAGTATGTGACTCAATGTGCACCAGACCGACACTGTTCAAAAATATGCTTTGTCAGAGAAGGACTGCAATATATCAGGGCTGATTTCACTGATTGCTTTCCATAAAAGACAGCATAACTGCAGTTCATTTCAAGTTAAGCCCTTCATAATAATTTCAGTGTACAGTAAAATTTGTCTGGAATGCTGGCGTCACATTAAACTTAACTATAGCCAGACCGAAGTCTTTACTATATGACTTCAGCCATGTAACGCTACCCTAGAGGTTAGAGCTCAAGATTTCTTATTACTTCCAGAGAGGTGGGGATTTTAGCAAGTTTGTGTATGTTAAACTTGACAGAAATTTTAGGCTGATTATAGTATTCATAATCTCTTGCAAACATTTTAACATTCAAGTTGGTAAATAAAACTTAATAGGAATTGTTAATTTCCTTTGTAGTTTCCTGAAAATAAAATTATTTTATTAAATTATGTTACCAAATAATAGTAATAAATACTAATAAAACCTAAAAATTGAGTTCTTGAGTAGTGTTTATATATTGTGTGTATTTTTTTGTTTTGCCAACAAATCCCAAAAAAGACCACAACCAACAATCAATTCATCCAAACAACAAATACCTATGTGGCTTGAGTAGCCTAATTGTCACTTTCCTACATCTATCAAAATGTGTATGGTGTGAATGGGACTTTGTCCTCTCCCATCTCTACATCTAACACTAATACTACAAATGTGCTTTGGACTGGCATTTGTTCGAAGTAATGTCCCTGCACTTATGGTTTAAGTAGAACTTGAACAAACATAAAATATGTAAAACTGAATAAAACTGAAAAATACTTATTAAAGGGAATGACAGGGTTTAACTTGTGATCTCAGTGGGTACTCATAATCTTGATCAATAAAGTTTAAATAATCATTTAAGTTGACACCACTAACAAATTGATACTTTAACTGGATATTCAAATGCATAATCCTTTTCACATAAACCCTCATGCGTCCACATTGTCCAGTTTCGTAACCAGCGAGCTCTAGCCCACAAAAATTTGGATAAAAATACTCTGTGGAAACTTGACTGCCGGTCTGGTTTATATTTTTACAATGTCTGGTAAAGTCGAAAGCACTTTGATCCAGCTCTCCCTAATATCTGTCGCGTCACTTCCTCACCCCGTGCCCATCCCTTTGGAAGAAAAAGAAAATTCACACAGACAAACGACGGCGAGAAAAAGAGCGAGGGAAAAGTCGAGAGGGACGCGCGAGGGCGAAAGCCACATGAAAAAGTTGGATATTGTGGAGGTAGCCAACCAGAGACCAGAATATACGCTTTAAAGTAAGTTTTCCATACTTTGACTTGTTTTGGTGACGCTCATTCAGGTCAATCGATTAGCTGAGTTTTGCATTGATCTAAACGATCCTCTCACTGCCTTGTCAATAAACGCCGCCCTCGTGCGCTCTTTGTATAAACGGCTCCTACATTTTACTAATATAATATATCATTTACTTTAATCATCCTTGTTAAGTCCTGTGGGTTGAACTAGGCCTGTTAGCCCCCTCCCCTTCCCAAATCCAGCTCTCTCACATACACACATGTACTAACTTTGAGAATAAGCTTTTGAATGTGTAAACCAGTTTCTGATGCTGATAAAGTAGGAAGACGTGATTAAAATGGCTCAAAATGCACCATCAGATATGTGTGGTATTATTGGCCACCGCCTACTTTAATAATTATTCATTTAAGAAGTTTCATTGACCTCAGCAAGAAGAAGAATAGTTTTGTCATGCTGACATTTGTATTTAATGTCCATCAAGGTAACACAGCTCAGAAGTTTTGGGATAGTAATTTTACTTTTGTTTTTTTATAGTCTTGTTTTTGTCCACAAACACCCTGAGGGGAGAGAAAAGTATGTGCTAGCGTTGCATGTGTGTGCTTCAAGTACAAGTCTCGGCATGGCCTTCACAGCCACCAGTGCCAAAATGCTCATTGGTCTCCTGCAATATTGCACAACATGGAGAAGTTTTTACACAGCCCTGTCTTATCAGGAGGTTGGACCAGGGCTCATGTATTCACTTTCACATTTTTGTATGTTATCTCAGCGCTGCTTCTTTTATTCACTATGTCATATCTTTAAAAACATTGCCTTTTGCTCCCTCTTTTTCATCCCGTCCTCAATCTGTCTACAGTCATGCCACTTCACAAATCATCTCGGGCCCCTCGCCTGGACCCTACCATGATATCAGCGCCACTAGGTGACTTTCGCCACACTATGCACATTGGAAGGGGAGGTGATGCCTTTGGGGACACCTCCTTCCTGTCCACTCTTGGTCCAAGTCCAGCCAGCCCAGACCAAGGGAGTCCAGGAATCCTGCCAGCTGCTGATTCTGAGGTGGCGATCAACCACAGTGATCATACAGATGCTCCAGGAAGCCCACTGGACAATGAGCTTCATCACTCGGAATCAGTGTCTTCGTTCACCCTGGACCTGGACTTGGATCTTGGGCCGTCTATGCTGGGAGATGTACTAGGAGTCATGGATGGACTGGGACTTGACTCCAATGACGGAGATGTGTTCAGTCCCAAAAGCGGCACATCCTCTGTGGAAACAAAGCAGAGCAAAGGGGCCACGGAGATGTCTGTGAACATGCAGAATGAGCTGAACGGGAAGAACTTGTTAGGGTTGGATGGAAACCAGGTGGGAGATGGCAGGATACCAGATGGGAATGGGATCAAGCCAAAGGGGTTAAAACCAAAAGTGAGATTCAGTGACAAACGGGAGGAGATCATTCGCCAGGCATCTGAGGAGGAAGAAGGTCAAGGGTTTGACTTCCAGGATGAGAATCAGCTGGTGTGTCAAAGTCCAACGAGGGGTAAGAACGAGAGGGGTGAGAGCCGAGAGGGTGAAGTTGAGTTCACCAATCACAAAGTAGATTTGCCACCTAGTCCTGCCTCTTCGCACAGCTCAGAGTATGAAGGAGTCACCCCATTGGACAGTAGGAGGGTCGACAGCTGCCACTCAGAGACTGATTCAGAGGAGGAAGAGGGGGAAGTAGGAAAAGGCTACACATTTGAAGATGAGTTTGATGATGAAATTGGTCTATAGGTTTCCTCGTGAAAACAATCTTTGCTGTTGAGTAAATCAAGGATACTGTATTTTCCTTAACTCATCATTTCAGTATCATTTGAATGGGAGGCTTAAACAGAATATTATATTATATATATGAATGCAAACTGGATTTTTCAAGACTCAGAGGTATACAGTTAAGACGATGTTGCTCAACTGGAAAAGACATTGTATGTTTTATCTACAAAGGGTAACAGATTTACCAAAGAATTTTGATCAAAATCAGAAAAAATGTAATTTAGGTTATTACAGTGAAATGTTTGTAGCACTTTGGTTCATTTCATTCACCTGGAAGCTTTGCTTTGAAACTAAGGATCAGTGGAAAGTTTGATTCAGGCTAAATTAATAAAGCTTGCATTGTTTTTTTATTATGTCTTATATTTGCCATCAGCTCAGTTGACAGAACATCTGTTGTGTTGACTGAACTTTACCTTATTGTGCCTTAAAGGGAGCTGTACTTGCATTATTGTACCGCGTTATACCAGTGTCTTATTAGTTTTTCTCATATTGCATGTTTTCAAAAGCTTTACAAACAAGAGGTTCAGAGAGACATTGTCAGAAAATAAAGTTATTATGAATTACTGTGAATTTGTCACATTACTAATCTGACACTGTTTCTCTGGATTAGACCAAATCAGAGCTGTTCTCAGAATGCAGTTATATTGTATGTTTTCATACCTACCAAAGTTTCTCTGGGCTGTGGGGCTGGACTGACCCTCAGATGCTAGGGGTCAGCGATGTATTTTTGTACATGCTTTTTGCTTGTATAGTGCTTGTTTTTTTATATGTTATGTCATAATGCTGTAAAAGGGAGAAATCATACTGTTCATCTGTTGAAAATGCTGGTTTAAACACATTAACCTGTGGTTTCATAAGGATTACATTGAAAACAATAAAACTATTATTGGGATCAAAAAATAATCACCAGCCTTGACTATGACTCTTCTTTTGAAAAGGATTCTAGGGCATATCTGGAGCAAAAAGGGAAGGTATTGTCTGTTCAATGTGAATCTGAAGATCCCATGACCTTGGCTGTGTCCAGAATCACTCCACATTCATTATACGGCACTATAATATTTGTCTGCCACTTTTGTCTAAATTCTGAGAGACACACTCTATAGTGCTGTAAAACATTCCCACAATCTGACAAAAGGAAAATTAATGTGCGCAGTATTTCCACTGTTTTATGCCAACAGTGTAGTTAAGTTTATTATACTTTCATGCAGCACTGTACTGTCCTGATTACACAGGATGGCAACTCCAAGATCTCAATTTACTGCTTCCTGTGAAGGAAAACTTCTATATGTATGGGTTTTATTTGAAGCCCCTTCTTTACATAAAGTGATTGTTTTTCTTCAGTAGGAGTAAAATACATATAGGACAACGTACACTCTGTCTCAGAAAACATTTGCATAAAAAAAACAACAACAACAACTTTGGTTTTTAAAATTTTATTTTAAGCATGCTCTAGCCTCTAGGGAATGCCTAAAATAGTCAACACATCTGTAGAACATACAGGTGGAAAGTTTGGTGGTAAAGATTGTAACACCATATGGTGCCTAAGCTGGGAAGTGTCAATAAGAAAAAATATTACCTGATGAGCCAGTTATGTACATTATATCAAGTATGTATACTACTCATATAAACGCTAAATCATCACACACAAACTCACGCACGCACACACACACACGCTTTCTACACAGATATTGTCCTGAACACGTTAAATCCTGACAGAGCTGTGGAGATCATCACACCAGGTATCTGTGGGTGCCAGTGGATCTCCTTAATCTCCGACTGACCCTGGTGCAGGAACAGCAGTTGAGGAGGTAGGTCTTTCACCCCCTCCACCCTGGCGCCCACGTCACACGACTCCACGGACAGATCCCACTGGCTGACGACATCGTCTGCTCCCGAGGCAGCGAACACGCTCGAGTCCACGGGGTTCCACTCCACCGAGGTGATGGGGGCGCTGTGCTGCTTGAAGTTGGCCACGGGCCGCCCAGTCTACAGGTGAAACGAGAGCAGTGAGGGTTAGGGTTTATCAGGCTGCACTAAATAAACTACTTCATAAGCCTGTGCTTTCACTGCTTTAAATATTTGACATTTATTCCTAACTAAGGGCAAGAAAGAAAACAGCTGTAATTCCCATAATGTTAAGCTGTTCCTTCAAAATAAGAATTACTTCCTGGATTGCAAGTGAGGCAGCAACTGGAATAATCACACGCTATTGTGTCACAGGCAAGAGCATAAGATTGACTGATAATAATAGGGTAGATACATTGTAAAGGTGTGAGACAGTATAATAACAAGCTCTTAAGTCTGTTATTATCTTCACTGTGTCAAATGTTAAAGACGTGACAATTTATAGCTATACAATTCTCTGCTGAATGATGCTGCATGAGTTAAATTCTTAACATCTCATTAATAGACACTGCTGTTGTTTTTTTTTACCTTAAACTGTCGCAGGTCCCATACTTTTAGAAGCCCATCGTCCCCTCCTGACAGCAGGAATGGTTCACTCCTGTTCCAGCTGATCACGTTGATGTCTGATGAATGGGCTTCATTGGCTGAGAGCATTGAATTGGGCGGTGCACGGATGTCCCAGATACGGATAGACTGATCCACTGAACAAGACGCAAAAACCTGGGATAAAGGAAGAGAGATTCTGATATCTCAACTTCAGAACATTAACACAAAAAAGAGGGGTTTTAAATGCTCTTCGCAAATAAGGAACTTCTCTGTCTTTCCATAAAGCAACACTCGATGCTTTGTCTTTTTAGTGTTTAGGAGGAGCTTGTGTGTGGGTGTGAATGCCGTTTAGGGTGCACAGTGCAGTGCAATAAGGTAAAAGCAAAAAAGGTCAGACTGTAAGGTTAACATCCACATACCACAAACTGGTTCAGTGACCACCTCTGGCAGCTAAGACGGCATATTTAGCCTGTCATTCTTTATCACAACACAATGATGGTTCAGAGCAACAGATGGTGTTTTTAAAGACAACACAGTTCATTCCAGTCATTCTCTTCTCCACACCTTGTCCTCCATTTCTAAAAAACTGATTAAGCCAGACAGTCATAATCCCTGTGGGAGAAATTCATCCCCCGTATTTGAAGTGTACTGGCTGTTCAGGGTCAGTAGAGCTGCTCTCAGGCCTGCACCGTGACCAGGGCGACACGGACAGCGAACATGCATGTCAAATCTCAACATGCATGTCTAGTACTTTGCATGGATGAATTTTTGATTTAGAGGGAAATTCAGATTAGCACAGAAAGCTTTCACTGAGTCCTAGTGAGCTTTGATTCTCACAGCGTGGCAACGGTGCTAACTACTGTCAACATCCATGACACTCTCACCCACTATATCCCTGTTATTCTACAGACGTACTGTGGCTTCAGTCGGGGACCACTGCAGATCCTCCACAGACTTGCTGTGGGAGCTGAAAGGTCTCTGGTCAATCTGCCAAGAGGTCCCTCCCTCCCGTGGCTCCCACACATGGATGTTCTTTTTGCAGTCTCCGCTGACAAGACGACCTGTTAATAAAAGACAGGCACAACAGTTAACCCTTTGGTGGAACCTGCATCTGTGCTTTAATTTGTTTCTGTTGATGTGTCCAAGATGAATTCGGATCAATTCTATTTCCAACATCTGACTCCACTTTGGTTCTTTGTTATGTACGCAACTCCCCCCCCCTCCACATCTTACTGTTCTGTCCAACACCTACTGCGCACTCAGTTATTCTGATGAGGTCCCCTTCTTTAAAGGTGCCGCACCCAATTCGTTCCAGTTTTATTCTTACTGACTGTGCACAATTTAACCCTTTATAACTACGTGTAGATGCATAACACATTTTTACCAACTATTTTGCAATGCACACTACTTTTTTCCCCTCTTCCCTGATGAGTTTTATGATTCCTGCCTGTTTCACATTTAGCAGAATAACCAAGGTTTCAATCAAATTTAGGAGAAAGTTCAGCCAAGTAAATGATTATGTGTGTCTGGATCCAACAGTCTAATGATGTTTCTAAATCCAAAACTGCCCGCACATAAGAATTTTGTTTGTAAGCCATTTTGCTGGAAAACAATAAGCAAACATGAGGTTGTGGAAAAGACTACGATGTGTTTGTTTTTGACCTAAAAAAGCTGCACTTTGGAAATGTACACAGTAATCTCTGATGCTGAGGTGTTTAAGGGGGGAAAGAGCGTGGGAGAAAATTACACCTTGCATTCAGCACAGATTGTTCTCATCATGTTTCTCACTCATTATGAGGTAGACTAGGCACAGCTAGGGACATATTTACAATTACACTACACAATATACTTTTGTCACCTCAGGTTAGCATAGCCAGGTTAGTAGCAACAAGGTCAACATATCTGCAAATGTTTTTTGTCTCTAAATGTCATAACAGGTTACGACTCACTCACCAGGTACTGTAGGTGACCAATCAATAGCAAAGCCTTCCGTCATATGTCCTGAGAAGCTGAAGAGGGCTGTGGCTTCCTTCTCCTGTTTGACGAAAGCAGCCATAGCAGCAGAACTGTGGACGGCCTCCAGCTGAGATCGGAGGTCAAATATTTCTACCTGTCCCTTCTCTGACCAGACGGCAGCCAACGACTGCTCCCCACGCTGGGTCACCTGGAAATGAAGGAGCAAAAATCAGTAACAAAGGAAAAACTGACCGATGTCGTGACGGTGTTGCTTACATAACTGTCAACATACTCGGACTCTGTTGATCGCTCCATAGTGGGGCATCATGGCCAGCTCCATCTGTGGCTTCTTGTCTTCATCCTCCTCATCGTCATCGCTTTCTTCATCACTGCTTTCTTCCCCCTCTTTTTCTTTCTCTGTCCCATGAAGGTTGTGCATGCGCATGACGAGAAGTCTAAGAGAAAGAAATAGATGCAGTGAAGCAGATGTAGAAAACAAATTACCCAACACTCATCACATGTTTTGACTGGTAAAAAACCCAGGTTTTTACATGCATATTGTGCATGCAGTTGATAAGAAACTGCTTAAGAGGTAACTCCCTAATGTCATCTGTTATCTGTATCCAAGTGTGGATTTTGAGGATAAGAGCAAATAATATAAACAACTTTTCATAACAACCTCTAACTGACCTGTAAAGCCTCCACTAAAAAAGGGAAACTCCTAACTTTTTGTAGATGATTTCATAACTGAAACCATCACCTGTGGATTATACCATGACGGTTACACTTTAAGCTGTTTCAATTGAAATTCCACCATTGTTGAAGAGTAATTCCATATAGTAATACACCAATCAGGCATAACATTATGACCCCTGACAGACGAAGTGAATAACACTTCATCATGTCACCTCTTAGTGGGTGGGATGTATTAGGCAGCAAGTAAACATTTCCTCGAAACTGATGTTAGAAGCAGGAAGAATGGGCGAGCATGAGGATTTGAGTTTGACACGGGCCAAACTGTGATGGTGAGATGACTGGGTCAGAGCATCTCAAAAACTGCAGCTCTTGTGGAGTGTTCCTGGTCTGCAGTGGTCAGTATCTATCAAAAGTGGTGTAAGGAAGGAACAGTGGTGAACCAGCCACTGGGTCAGGGGCAGCCAAGGCTCACTGATACACGTGGGGAGCGAAGGCTGGCCCATGTGGTCCGAGCCAACAAAACCAGCTACTGTTGCTCAAACTGCTGAAGAAGTTCATGCTGGTTCTGATAGAAAGGTGTCAGAGAATCGCAGTTTGGTGCATATTTGGCAGCAAAAGGGGACAAACACAGTATTGGGTAGGTGGTCATAATGTTATGGCTGATTGGTGTGTATACACACTGTCAGTGACAATTACCTGACACTACATATGAGGACACCAATTATTAGTCATCATGCACAACTAACTGCCATGTAAACAGTATCTAGTTATTATGACACTATCCAAATTGCAGAAACTGCAGCTTTTTGCATAAAAGATAAGATGTGTCACAAAGATGTTGTACATTGCTAGCAGCATAAGTGCTGTGTTGCTACACAGACGCATTGGCCAACAAATCATATTCTCAAGACATGAGGGGACGTGGTGTGGTACAAGACCCAACAAAAACCACATCATCAATTTTCCTTTTTTTTGAGTGAAAATAAAAAGCAAACATTAGCATTCCAACTGAAAGCCCATATTACAACATTTGTCCCTAATATAAAATGTTGAAACACACACTAAAATTAGAATATGAAGGGAAATGTATAACTGTCAGTGTTTACATCTGAACATGACAGATGCCAGCTCATGACAGAGAAATCAAACCAAGTGTCTCTAAACCTAAAGTTTAATAAGCCTTGCTGCCTCGTACCATCACTAATAATGTCTTCATAAAGCATCCTTCACTACCACTGTGGTGGAGGAGGCTTTCAGACTGTTCAGTAAAAATATTAACATCAAAGTGTGAAATCACTCAAGTCCATACAAATAAAATTCCCCAACCCATAGAATGAAATTATCTAAGTATAATTAAGAAAATGTACTTTCATTTTTCTGCTGCAGCTGGTTAGTATAGGACTGGCCATTGGTTCAGTATAGCTGCTGCACTTGTAATCAGGTCTTTTAATGGGCAAAGGTCGTTTTTAAAAATAATTGAATGCAATGTTCAACTTGCAAGAGCAGCTACATACATGCAACTGATATAACAGTGCAACCTCTGAAATGTAGTGGTACAACATGAAGCACTCAGCAGAGTACATTATATGGACAATCACTACACTGTGCTGTGTTGTGCTGTGTTGTGCTGTGTTGTGCTGTGCTGACCTGTTGCTCAGGGCTGTGTCCGCCTGTGTGCCCGCACACAGCAGCATGGACAGAGGGAACTGCTCCCTGTTTTCTCCGCCTCCGTCTCTCAACACGTCAAAGCTCAGACACGGAGCACCTGGACACGGACGACAACAACAACAAAAGGCTCGGTTCAACCTGCGGTTTCCTGCACGATGACAGCGCTGACAAACTTAGACGTCGTAAATAACTCTTGCCTGTTTGACACTCGTGGTACATGCGGTACGCAGACCGGTCCATCTCCAGCTCCTCTCCGGGCTGCAGCGGCTCGATCCCGGGCACGTAGACCTTCCTCGCCCCCTCTCCGTCCGCTCCTTCCTCCTCCATCTCAACCCCTTCGTCGTCGTCGCTGCCAGCGTCGTCCATCTCCTCCATCTCGCCTCCTTCCTCGGCAAACGTGTCTTCACCAGGCGCAGACATCTTGAATAAGGCGCACTTCCGGCGTGGGGAGCGGCCACGTGGTTTAAACACCCAGGCACGTTCCCGCCTCCCATGCTGCCCCTCTCTCTCTCTCTCTCTCTCTCTCTTCCCCCATTTACGGGAATTCAGCTGGATCCTGTGGCGCTTGTCTCTCCGCTGCCAGGAAAGATCAGACTTGCAAATATTTGCCTCGGAAGTCGCTAGAGTTGCTGGACCTCAGTCCTCATCCTGCCTCGCCTCCATATTACAGGGGTTAATCCAAGGCGATGTCCATGGTCGTCGCCCCCCCCCACCCCCGGAGAATATCACGTTTGAAATTCAGTCAGATTAATCATTTCCACATTCGGGGTCTGACTCATGCTCGGACCCCAGACAGCAACTGGCACATCCTCTGAGTAAATCATAACTGTTACATGGAAGTAGATGTGACACCTGCAGAAGCAGCAGAACCACAGCAGCACCACTACTGGGAAATAAGAGTTTATTCCTCACCCTCAGCAGCCTCACATGCTGCTAGATGTCTCAGTATTTGATAGTAACAGCTGCAGGGAAATGAGCATTGTTCACAAAAAATGGTCTCCACTGTGCAGAAACATAGCACGTGAGCCTCATATTTCTTTTCTGTCGTCCTGTTTTGTCAAAAACTTTTTTTTCTTGCAGCCCTTTGATTATCTAACTCTTTGTAATTTGCATTCATGTTGCATTACGTTTGACCTATTCTTCCAAATTATGACATAAGTTTATGTGGAAAAAGGGTCTGTGAAAACTAGTGGGACAAGCCAAAAATCTGTTCCCATCGCCTATGTGGCATACCTCCTTTTTAAGGGTTATGAAACTACAAGGAGGGTCCAGTGAGGACAATGGCGCCCATAATATGCGTGGGTGTGTGCAAGCAAGGGCAAGTGTGAGCAACAAATGGTGCGCTTTTATTTTTCGTGTGGATCCTGACAGGAGTCAGAACATAACATCTCTGGAGCCACGGTCCCATCCAGAGCACATTCCTCTCTCATCTGCAACTCGTCTGTTTTTTTTCTGTTTTTTTTGTCAGAGTTACAAAATAGCTGTAAAAGATTTCTACATAGGAAATGGTTTTTAAAGAGACTGCAAGGTTTACATAAACGTGGATTTCAACATAAACTCTGTAAAAAAAAACCAACAAAGCCTCTTTTAGCCAAATAGACATAAGTCTATATATCTATAATTCTCACTGACAGACACCATGGAGGAAACCCTCAGATATAAGATACAGATATAATACTCTGCTGCAAAGTAAAAGTAAATGCTTTACTAAAGTAGGATTTATTGTTAGTTCAGAGTAATATAGAAATTAAAATGCCCCTGTGTGTTATACTGTCATAATTATAGGCAACTGTTATGTTAGTATTGTTGATCCTGACTTTTATGGCCTCTTAAGTTGCTGGACAGTTTGATTTATAACAACCAATCAATCACATGTGCTGAGAAATTATAGATATTGGATAAATGTAGTTTAGCCAAATATTTCCCTCTGACCAGCAGTTAAGTAGAAGCAGAAAGTAACAAAGGTTTAAAAAAAAAAAAAAAAAAAAAAAACAGAAGTAAAAAAAGAAGTTCCTTTAAAGTTTAAGTACAACACTTGAGTTAATGGACCTAGTTACCTCTTATCAGCAAACAAGAAAGAGCACAATAAATATACTGTATCCTGGAAAGTTAAACCAAAAACTAGTAATGCATATATCTAAATGTCTTTAATTTACATTTATGTACAAAAGTAAACACCCATAATATCTTTCATTTACATAATATTCATTGTAAACAGTGATGAAATCCACATCAATAGACGAGACTTATGTGCATTGGCTTGCTCAGCATTTATCTCTTGTTAGCATGGAGAGCATAGCTAGCTGAAGTTTGGGGCCTGCTCTAGAGAGGATGGATATAGGTTTATATCTGTGTTTATATCAGTTGTTACACAGCACTGTTGGACAGTCAACTTAGCTATTCAAACTAACTTTGGACATTAAATGCAACCGGTGCATGTCACTTCATATTAACAAAGCTTACTGCATTAAACAAGGACACAAATATAAGAAACAATCATTCAGTGCCAGGAAATGTCTTGCATTTTGTGTGCATCATCTGAAAGATCTTTTATTTTGGTGGCTATGGCAGCAGCCACCAGTAGAGTCTGAGTAGCAAGGGGCTCCAGATGGAGTATGATAAGGAGAGAGGACCACCGCTGGACAGCAGCTGTGTAATGTCTACCATCTTATCGGGCTGTTCCTCCTCCACACTGTTGATAGCTCGGGTAGTCAAGAGTCTGGCCCTCGATGGGCCATAGTCCTTCCTCTGAACAGGAGGGGGCAAAGTGGGAAGGGCGCAAGTTTCAATCGAAGGTAAGCATACAACATCGAGCCACCTGGCAAAAAGTTCTGATGTTAGCTTGAGGAGTTCTTCAGGAGAGGAGGATAATGTGGGAAAAAGGGCCAGGTCCGTCACCTCCTGGAACCACTGAGGGAGACAAAGAGGCAAGGACCAAATAAATATTTGCCATAGAAAGAAAACATATTCACAGAAGTTTTAGGAGCACAACTCTGACCTATACTTTTACTTCAATCCACACATGAAACAAAAACTCTAACACTGATATTAATTTAGCAATCACATTTCAAATAATCTGAAATCTTTCATAGAATAAAAGCAATTATTTTGATGAACCATGGTTGAAATGAAACCCAACCTCTGTGTTCCTGTTCTTTTTAATAATTCTATCCAGTGTCTGTTTCAGGTCGAGAATAAGGGAGTGATTCAAGTGCTCATCCCAGAGGTTTCTGAGAAGCACATGCCAGGAGTCCAGGAGGACTACTGCAGCAGGGAACACACAACACTGCAGAGAAATGAACAACACAACAACCGCAAAGTTAGATTCAGCTTGTAAAACATGTGTGAGACATCAGCTACATCAGTGGTTCAATTACAGGTCAGACTGAAGGCTACAGCGTCAAAATGTGGTGCTAAAATGAAAATTTACTCAGCCGGTGACAGCTGAGAGTTAGGTGAAGGCTCGTGGTGATCTTGTTAAATAAATCAAAATGTTTTTTAGTACAGGGCTGATGTTGCTCTCAACTGAAAGGCAATTACGATTTACAAGCCATGTGCTGCACATCAAAAACCCACTTTCCTTTTTTATCTGATGAGTAACTCACCGGATCAGAGTCACACAGCATGTTTTTTGTGTAGTGGTGTACTACATAGTAATCTTTTGGAAACACTGTTCGCTGGAAGGAAAAAGAAAGGAAAGACAGAGATGAGAATAAACCCATAGATAAAGAAACAAGATGATTAATGTCCTGATCTTTAACATCGACTGAGTTGATAAGAATAAACCACAAAGGTGAAACTAAACAATGTTTGATCACCTTGACATTGCAGAGCTATACTGTAGTAGCAGTGTTTGACATGTGATAACAATCTGGAGGTGTTTATTTTGTCTCATTCATTTGCGTGAGCTCTTCACCTTTGACCACCTTGTAACAGTCAACTAACACAGTCAACAGTAGCCTCTGTATCTATTTAGCACATCCACTAAGTTAGAAAAAGTACAAAATATCCTGCTCACAGAGGAGATGCATTTAACTGCAGGAACAACAAAAGCACTACATAATAATAACAAGCAAAGTTTTTAACTTACAAATCCAGTCGGATTAGAGTCAATGGTCGTTTTAATGTTTTTCACACCTTCCTGGTCAAATTGACATCCACCACATTGGACAGTCAAGAGTGATAGCAACAGCAGCACTGTTTGAGACATGAGTAAGGCGGAAAGAGACAGAACACATTCATGTAATTGCTGGAAACTTTCTGTGGTTTGTAACGTGTTCAAATGGCAAACATGCTGAAGAACATGACATCATTTCCTGTGGCAATTAGCTATTTCTGCAGAAAAAACAACAACACCATGAAACTGAGGCTAATACTGCAACACCCCTAATTGAATTAAGACACAGGAAACGCTGTTGTGACAACACAGTGACTCGACAGATCAGCCTTAATTCACTGTTTGAAATCAATAACCTTCAGATTCTTGGAGGAACGTTTGCAAAACAGCATAAACATGCACTTAATTCTGCTCTCTCACCTGACAGTGACATCCTTTCATCTGAATGGACACTTCTCCATGTCTCTTCTTGACGGCAATCACTCTGCAGACGGGGTTCTGTGTCAGTCTGTGAAAGGCAAAGTTTCCTCTTCTGTGGTTTCTTGAGGTCTTTGACACAGTGTACGCCGCTATGCTTTCTCCTTCACAGCTTGATATTTAGTCTTCTTGTTGACATCCCATATACATTCCTTCCTTATGAGTTCCTTTGGTACTTTCCAAAAAAAAAATTTCCTTATTTGTCCTCTCACGCCATCCTGCTCTCTCACTTTGGATTTTCCCACTTAAGCCTGAGTGGCTGCAGCCTTTCCCTATCAAAGCTTTTGTTTGTTTTTCCCTTTTCCCCCCCTATATCTCTTTCCCTTTCCCTTTCTCTCCCTTTCACTACTGACCTAGAATCTTCCTGAACAGCCTAATTTGAATCACTCTCCTTCCTTGAAAATGGTTAATGGATAAAGCAAGAGAGACACAGCCTCCTCCTCTCTATCTCTCCCTCTGGCCACTCTGTGTGTCCTCACTCAGACACAGGCTGCGCTCAAAGTGAAAGTGCTATGCTGGATGGTTTATCTGCTCCCTTAAAGTCTCAGCCCCTCCCATCACTTACACGTTTTACCTCACTAT
>OMNW01031589.1:0-15398 GCA_900303245.1 Selene dorsalis
GGGCAAGATAAACAAATCTGATGACTTTCCAGACCACTGGCCATGTATCACAGAGCAATTTGAACTAATGGAAACGGACAGAAATCCTAGATAGAGTTTATAGAATAGAAGGAAACATACACAGCTTTTTATGCGTTCCCAGTATGTCTGTGGCTTTATGTCCAGTTCAGCAAGTTTAGGAACAAGGAACATATCAACCTTTCATTGTGATGAGATTTTGGATAGGCTGAAACTAGTTTTATATTTTACTCTGCTGCTTTATCATGTTGCAACTTGTATTTTGTGGTTTATCAGTGTAATACTGAGTTACATTTAGCCGCAAAGAACAGTATTGCAAGCTTTCCTCCTGATGAGATTTCACATCAGCTGATCCAAATATGCTGGTCCCCGCTGCCCTCATTTACTCCCCTCCTCTCCATACACATGGGTACAACCATGAGTGCATTCCCCTTTATGTTCCACAGACATACTATCTTGTGATGCACATTCTCCTCTCATGTGGAAAACAAAATACATGAATGTAGGTCAGCACCACAGACTGTAGTCCGCACGCCTCTTTTCTGGAACAGATTGGAGGTGCTGTTCATGCTTTCCCAGACTTGTGCCAGGAATTCCATCGAAAATCCAGGGCGGCACAAACTCACAGATACAGCACACGGATAAGACCTGTACACTGCAGCAGACACATTAAAGACTGAACCACCAGCCTGTCCAAACTAGTCCTGCTAGCTAGATCCCCTTCAAAATATCTGGGGGTTGCATAAGAGTGAGACAGACTCTCACTAATCTGATGGGAAATGCAATGTGGCGACATACCATCGGGCTGCCATGTTCTGCACTTGGAAAATGACGTCATGGCAGTCTGGGTGAATGTGGTTACATCTTGTCCTCATCTCACTGAAACTAGACGTTTGGTATTCAGTGAGACAAAAAGCAATTGTGTGGCATGTTCCCTTCTCTACCTTTAAAGTGTACAGCTTTGCACTGGTTCATTTCTGGGAGAAAAGTTACGATGTTACTGTGGAGCTCCACTGAGACGATATTGGCATTACATTGCTGTGGTATTCTTTGCTTTTCTTTTTCTACACTGTTGTTGGAGCGGTGGAGTCTATATTTACCCAGCCTTCAGTTTTATAGCGTTGAGCAGTGATTCTGTACGTGAATTATTATTACAACCATTTTATGGGGGTGCACCCTAAGTTTTTTACGTTGTCTTAAAATAGTTAATGTTGTGTTTATGGTGACAGGCCTAAAAGGGCAAAACTGAAAAAAGCACAGGTACCAGTGGTATTCAGCCTTTTGGTTTCTTAGTCTCATTTTCCTGATTGCTCAGGATAACTGATTGGACACCTCATCTGTTTTCATTGTGTCTTGTGAATTAACCAGGGCTCACTCTGTTGACTTGTTATATATAGTTTCTCAATATTGGAGGCATAAATAACCAGTAACCAGTAAATAACTCTACATGGCCTAATAACACTATATGCAAGTGATAAAAGAGTTTTGTTCTATTTGTTTAGAGCCAAACACCTCAGATGGATATCTCAAAAACCGTAAATGATGAAGTGTCCTTGTGTATGTGTGTGAGTGTTTGTCATTTGGGTGAACTGGCCCTTTAAATAGTATTCTCTGTATTCATTATCAGTCTGTGTAGTGTATTTTATCATAAAAAGACACTGCTGCTTTGTATTTAGACTTTTACAGTTTTAAAGATATCCTTCTTTTTCTTCTGAACCCAGGTGCCTTTGCTAAGGTGAAGGAGAGCCAGCGGATGACTGACGAAGGGAAGATGGACCAGGACGAGGCCGATGGCATTAGGAAGCGCTGCAGGACGGTTGGGTTTGCCCTCCAAGCAGAGATGGGCCACTTCCATCAGCAGCGAGAGGTGGACTTCAAGGACATGATGCAGGCCTACCTCAGGGAGCAGATAGCCTTCTACCAACGCGTTGTTCAGCAACTAGAGCGCACCCTGCGCATGTACGACTGTCTGTGAGGACACCAAACTGCTGCCCAGTTCAAGATGCCAAAAAAAAAACACGAAAGAGAAGGAGAGGAGATTCAAGTCTTGACTCTTTTATCAAGGTGTTTCATGTTGGTCATATTTGGTTCAGTTCAAAAAGACTTGGAGATGAATGTGGCAGAAGTTACTGGAAGACATGCAGCCACTTTCACCTTGATGGATTCAAAGACATATTGTTGTTTTGTGTTTTCAAAGACCTACTGTACCTTTTTTTCCTGAAATACACATCACATAGGCAATGTCACAGCATATTGTTTATTTTACATAATTTAAGGTGTTTGTAACATTAAAATAAGAATATGGGTTTCAAATTCATAGCGGATCTATAGTTGATTGTTCCATAGTGTAACACATGAAAGCCATGAAACGGGTTTTATTTTGAAATTGTCCCCTTCTCTCCAACATCTTGCACGTTGGCTTCTGATTCAACTGATTCCAGCTATTTCCAGTGTGGAAAGAAAATCACAACAAATATACATTCCAGATATTTTTTTTCTAATTCAACATTTTAGGATTTGACCAAAGTCACTTTTATCAGGCATATCTAAGGTGTTTCTATTCCAACAATTGTATAATATTGTTTAGGGGAATCTCACCATCTCCAAGGGCTCAACTTGCTCAGGTGTTCATTGCTTTATCTCACTTAATTTCCTCATTTTATCTCTTAAGTCAAAGAAGCCTGTCTGAACATGTCATTCTGTTTGATTTGCTTCCTTTTTCATGTGCCTTTATGGATCTGAGGCATTCTGATGGAGTATTTGTAAATGGACCATTTGTCTGTAGCATCACTTGTGTTTTATCGGGTGAGTTGTTGGAATGAGTTTGGTGTTTAGAGACTGGTTTGCACAGGTTTTTATATACTGATGGGTCATAGTGTGAGTGGGTGTGTTTATGTGAAGGTGAGTGAGTGAAATGAGTCGAGACAATTGTGCTGATCGATTCCCTTTTGCCGTGGTAAAAAAAAACAGTGCTGTCATGTTATGTAGCAGGAGGTGAACCTAATGATTTCAAATGATTTGAGTGCATTAATGGGTTGGGTTCAATTCTTAAATTCTAGTTGACAAAAAGCAAATTCTCTCTACCAGAGTTTTGCTTTATCACGTTCAGGGCTAAGAGGAAAATATGCTTTTTCACTGACTAGAATTTTAAAACTACATTTAATGCACCAATTGTTACTCAGAATATGTCAATGGTATGGCCATGATAATAGAGACACATTCCATATTTACTCTTTTGCAGAGAGTGGGTGAACATATCAATGTCAGTATGATGTCTGTTCATTAGATATAAAGCTACATATCATTAGTTAAGCAAAAATAACATTGACCAGCATACACACATATTTCCCAGTATAAACTATTCTTTAAAGATATGTATTGCTTTTGTTTCATGTAGAGAGATGCAGAGAAATTTTTTTGTTTGTCAGTTTTTTGTTTTTTTTTGTATTTCTTTTGTTGGTTTCCACACATCAGATGAGCTTTGTGTGCCCATGAGTATTGGAGTCTGCCTGACTGTTCATTACTAAATAAGACTTGTGAGTAACATTACTCACACTGCTCAACAAGCAACAAATTCTCATGGAAACTTGTGGTGCAGACAAAGCTATCTTTAGCATCGTGTTGACCTCTGAGGTGTATGTGGAGTCTGCAGTTACCTCAGGAAGTGCAGGGAATGTATTCATGAGCCTGACGTGCTTTTCTGTAAGAACACTTCCAGTGTATTGTGTCAGATGTGAGAGAGTGATTGTTCGTTTTGACAGGAGCAGGGTTGGATCAGCGCTACAGTATGTTTGGGTGCAGATGAGAAGTGAAATGAAAATTTATTTTGTGAAATTGACTCCTGATGTATGAAGTCAGATTCTTCCATAACAACAAAAAGTGCTGATTCAGAGTGCAGGATTCTTGATAAACAAATGGTCTGTGTATGTGTGCATGTGTGTTTGTGCATGACTCAGATATGAGTGTTGTCTCAGTGGCTGGTGCTGCTCAGTCCACATCTGCAGCCTTTAACTCTTTGCTGTCTAAACGTGCTGTTGTTTTCTTTCTGAACAAACCTCTGCTCTTCATACATCAGCGTTGTTTTTATTCGGTCAGCATTTGCACTCGTTACAGTTTCTCCAAGACCAAAGAAGTCGGACATTTTTATACCGCACTTCCCTTTTTTTTTTTACTTTTTTTTTTATACTGTTTGGTAGTGACATTAAATTTGTCACTGTAACTTGGAAACTGTGAAGAGAGCAATTAGGAAAGAGTGGGAAAAAAAACATTCCCCAGCCAGGTTTGATAATGACACTTGCCTCTCATGTTCCAAAGCTGCATGTTAAGTTAAATGCCAGGCATTTCACACAGGTGACTGTTTCTTAACATGGATGTGTGACCTGGTGAGCTGCCGGAGCTCCATGCTTTAGTTTCAGTCTCTGAAGTAACTGATGGTGATTTTCAACAAGTAATTTGTCACTTGATTTAAGGGAAGGGGACCTAAAAAAAAAATCTTAATAAAAGAAATGATGGTGATTTTTCTGTCTTTGTCATCCTTTTAGTTATTTAAAGGTTCCATATTTTAATTGAACACTTGAAATATTTACAATAATCAATACCCTGGAGGTGAAGCATTCATCCACCTCATCCAACTCAGTCTTACTAAGTCAACAAGTTCTTGTTGTCATACTCCAGTGTTTTTTCTATCCATATCCAGGAGGTCAGGGTATTTGTGATCAGGATATGATGTCATACATAAACAGTTTGTCCTGAATTTAACCAAAACCATGACAGTCAGGAGCTGTTATACACAAGTTTGAGCCATGCTAGTGCTGTGGCTCAATGTTGACATTAGTTGGTTGCTGGGTCCTTCATCCACTTTGCTTTGGGCAGTAATTATCCACTTAAGGTGAATCCGACTGACTTTGGTCCCTTAGGTTTTCCTCTAGTGTCTCTGTAAGTGTGCTGTTTGCTGTAACCTGTTGACAAGCTGCAAGTTTTGGGCGATTGTGATCCGTATACAGCACCCGCCACTGTTTTTTCTTTCGCCGCTGTATTTCAGTCTGTGAAAACTGTCCCTACATGGAGGATCCCTCGCCTTAAAGCCAAGATTAAAGCTTTAAAGGTGCAGCTGTCATTTGGGAGGTGAAGGCATGGTTTTCCCTTACATTACAACACTCTCCCAAATCGAATGAACGGAAAATATGTAAAAATAACTCCGCTTGTATCCTCTGAACAACATCTCTATTAGTATCCATTCCAGTATCGCCGCTGCCACAGCAGCAGCAATAACATCATCCTTCTACAAACATATGTGGTGCGTCATTCTCTCAGCATGTGTCAGTTCACAAAAGCAAACAAATTGACTCATTTTTAGTATATTTAAATGCTGACATTAGCAATCAGCTTAAAGTAAAGACTCTCAGAGCTGCTAGCATGGTGACACGGTTTCATTTTTCCTTAAGTTGGTATTTAAACTTGAGACATAAACATATATATTAGTCACCACTGGTTTTTGGTAACAGCACATCATGGAAACCCCAACAATTAACATTCAACAATAGTTAATGTTGAGCTTTTTGATGAAGGTCTGATATGAACTTTGGTGTAAGAACGTTTTATTGAAAGTTTCCTGTGATGATTGAGGTTCCTCTGCTTGGTTGACTGTTGCAGACAGCTGATGAAAATCAAACTGTAGCCCAGAACAATACGTTCAAACGAAACCCAGGATTTGCCCCGTTAATGCGATCCAGATGTTTTGGAAGCAAACATTTAAACTAGACAGCTCCAATCTGCTGTTAAATGAATGAGGTGTTAGCATAGACCTTAATAATGGTGAGTCTCCTGGAGGTGTCCTAACAACACAACTTTTAAGCTAACATTTCCTCTGGGGTAATATGTAGGCTAGTGATGCTCACAGCTGCTCCACTGTCTGTCAAGAACAAAGTGTCACTGTATGCTATACAGATCCACTTGCAAATCCAGATGTTTCAATTTGGACCCAGTGCCTGCATTTGATGGTTATTTTTCAAGCTCTCTAAAGGTTTGGTATGCAAGTGGAGATGATGTCACCTTCAGGTCATGAGCCAAGAGGAGACGTCATCACATTCACTTAAAAACCCGAGACGGACGCAAGAATGAAAATGTAAAGTTCAGACATGAATCACTGCACTAATTGGAGTAGAGAAAGCAACTTCAGAAAGTATTTTCAGACAGTTAACTTTGACTGCATCACACGTCCCTGACGTTCATCTCAGAGGATCAGTGAAGCAAAAAGAACTCAATGGCAGTAAAATAACACCTTGGAAACAGTCCTGAAACCTTGAGGTACTGCTGCAGTCATGCTATCAGTGCACTTCTCTGCAGCAACCCAGTTTGTGTGAGCAAGGAAGCAGGGGCGATGAAAACTGGTTAACTTTCCCGTCTTTCAGGCTTTTTCCATCAGACGCAGCTGAAGCCATGGTGAGCTAACTACTTCTTTTCCAGGGAGGAAAGGGAACAGTTTTTGAAATGAGTCCAGCGTGGTGCAAAAACTGGAAGTAGCGTAATAAAAACTAACCTTCAGCTATTACAACGTAACAGGACCTGTTGCCACTGGTCCCGTCGTGCTTCGGTGTCATGTTGCAAAGTCACATTTACATTACTTAGCACATTCTTAACTTCTTTTCAGATCCAGAACTTCCAAAGTAAAGTAACTGACTCCGCTTATCCCAAAGGAAAAGCACCGATTTCTTTCAGGTCTGCAGTGCTGCTGCAGGGGCACATGGTAAAAGCGTTATGGCCCAAAGTGCCAGCAGATGTCCATAAAAAACAAAACAAAAAAAAAAACAAGATGCTGAGCTGAGTGATGGGAAGGAGCAGTTCATGTCTGCATAGTCTGGGGAAGAAAACTGTGCCTCCAGTCCCTTGACAGGATGCCTCAGAGGACACGACATACCAAGAGTTCTCATTCGTTTCCCTTAATGAAAAACCAGTCTGAGGTCCAGCAGCAGAGCTGTCTGCATCAAATGCTGGACAGCAGACATGAGTCACACAAATTTTTCCAACAGATTCCAAGTCTTTAATCTCAAATTTCACACTCATTTGTAAGTAATCACCCCTGGAGTATATGGTCTGTGTGTTCAGCAGTAAAACGAGAACTTGGATGCAGAATTTGTTCTTGCCATAGCTTTCATGGATGACCAGACAGGATTATTGTCTAAGTCACTCCTGAACTGTCTGCAGTGACATGGACTTGACCTCCACAGGGGTTTACACAGTCCCCCTTCCTCAAGCATCTGAAGGAAACAAAGGCAACAGATGGTGGAATCAGCACACATGGTGGCTGTGCTAATCCCTCCTCCTCCTGCTCTCCTGCCTGCTGCTGAAGCCAGCGTCACAGTGGGGCCAAAAGCCAACAGTCAAACAAGATTTGTAGCTCCATTAAGCTTGTTTGGGGATGGAATCCTAGCTCTGGCCATCTTTGAGGCTAATTAATGTTTCACCTAATTACTAAACATCCATAATCATTGAAAAGTCCTATTAGGACCTCTCCAAGGGGTATAGATATGTTTTTTTTTCTTTTGCCTCATTCAGTTTTATCTCGAAACACACAGGATTATCTTTACTGCAGTGGTTCTCAACTTTAGGAACTTGGATTGCAGCTTGTTGAACATATAAAGCATTAACTGGCCTCACTGTGACGCTGGATTGAAACTGACAACTGTTTTTTATTTTTGGTTTCTTTTTAGATACATGCTTCTCAGCAAACAATGAGTCATGTTTCTCTTTAACGTTGCATTCATCATGACTCAAAGGCCTTACAGGTCAATGGTTTACAGACGCGGTCAGTTTAACTAAAACAGAGCTTGGAAAGTCAGCTAATAGCTAAGATGTACAGCAGACAAAGGAGAAGCATAGACAAATAGGACTTGAAGTTGATGAAATCATGGCCACTAAAGAGTTAAGTTGTGTTTTTAAGACATGCAAATTATTTAAACAATCCACTGCACTGACATTCATTCGAAAGGTCGATTGTTGATTGTCAAAACAAATGTATAATGTGAGCTGGGGCCGTGTGGAGTTTAGAAGATGTGGACATGTTATGGGCTGGAAGTCAATGCTAGATACCTAAAAAATAGTAACACAGTAAAACATAAAAGAGAAAAATAAACATAATACCGAACAGATAGACCATCAGTGGCAGGAATACACTAAAATGGATAGTACAAGAAACAATGGATGCAGTGGGTATTGTAAAGACAGCATCATTAGAGTTTGTTGGGAGTGTTACAGTCATACAGTAAGTCTTCTGTAGGACATACCTCACTAGCTTCTGCCCCCTGTCTTTTACCACTCTGTATTAAAACTGTCTCTCACCCTGTCTTTTTACGTCTCTCAGTCTGCCCTCCTTCACCTTTCTGCCTCTTTTCCCACATTGATAAGGGGAGGGGTGACCCACTCTTCACACTGACTGGTTCCAGATGCATCTTACACACCAAGCCTACCAGAGAAGTGTGTTTCAGGTGTATGGAGAGCTCTCTTTTCACACACACTGGAGCTGCAGTCATGCCTACTGTAACATATGTCATGTGTATGTCATGTGCTGGCTGCCCCACAGTAGAAGTGAAAGCATTTCTTGTCATTGGGGAATCCAGGGGAACTGGGAACCTTCATCTGAGTTCCACAGAGCATTTCTAATGTGGCTGTGTGGGAGGAGGCAGAACTCTGTGGTTTAAAGTCACACCACTATTGGCTCCAATGGCACAAACCGTGCTAGATCTGATGGTCCAAGGGCTGCTATGGAGAAAAGTTTGCATCACAGATAATTATACACACCTTCTGCTAATGCCAGAGCTGCCCTTGTTGCAATTCACTTAGAGCATGAGGGAGGACATTCCAGTGGGTTGAACCCAAAATGCCTCCACATTCTTTTGGAAAGTCCCAACAAAATGTTTTGGTGGAGGATTTTCTTCTGCTTTTTTGAGTACGTCTTCAGGACTCAACAGCCTCAATATAGCTGTTCTGGCTGGATGACATCAGCGGTGTCCACAGAAACCAGCACCTTTTATGAACATCCCATTTCTGGCCTTTCAACAAGACAATAAAAAAACAACTGTTCAGTACTGACTCATCAGTTTGTTCTTTAGTCCACTCAGCAGTAATCGACATGAACTCTTTTCTGGCACAACAGAAAACAAGAGAGCCAAGAAGTCAGGCTGATGTACAACCCTGGAGCTGCTCTACACACAACAGATAGGAGACTAATTTTATCAACCAAACCCCTGAACTAGCATCATATTTCATTTGTACTAAATGTCCTAAACCACATAACTTTGCTATATTAATGTGAAGTCAGAAAACAGAATACAGGGTGTCACAATCAGAGATGACTGCTCTTTGGCCACAGAAGACAAAACACTCATTACCTCATGTGTCTCTGTGCTGAGTGCTGAGCATTTCAAGTACTGAGAACACTTCATTCACACGGTAATCCCTGCACTTTTAGTTTCGTGTTACACAATTTGTAGCTGGGAGGAGCACAGGTTATAGCTGATGACTTGGACTGTGAAAGTGCAGTGTGTGTGTGTGTGTGTGTGTGTGTGTGCAGGTGTGAGTTTCCTGAAATCCTTTTCTCACCACAGGCCCAGACAGGTAATGCATGAGTTGCATGTAAATAGTTTCTCTGCTGAGCATTTTCAGGAAATCACATGTCAAAGACTTGTTTCTCCAGAAGTGAAGTGTGTTGTGAAATCTCTGATGTGCAAGATAGCAAACAAGTCAGACGTGAGGTGGCTGTGGAATTTGCAGGGGGATGCTGGAAAAATTTTAAACTGAACAGCTCAGGCTTTGATCAGACAAATGCAAGGGTCTGTAAACAATTCATCCAGAACACAAGGCGCTGCTGTTACATCCGCACCACAGCCTCTAATTGGAACAAAATATAGACACATGGCTGCTGTGTCATCACATGGAAACTGCAGTGTCTGTGCTTCTAATCTGAGCACTTCTGTCTCTATAAACCTTACATCATTGTTCCTTCACCTTAAAACTACTTTCCTAATCCAGACATGTTCCTTAGATGTATATTTTAAGTTCATATTCAGTATATTGACAGATACTGGGATAAATGTCCAAAGAAACTAAAGAAATCACTGCAACAGTGAGAACAACAGTAGCAACACTAGCTTTCATTCAGTCATTGATTTACATGACTGTATTTTTCCAGTCTTTTGCCTTGGATTTGTCTCTGTCTTTTCACTCAGGCTTCTCTCTCTCTCACCTCTGGCCTGCTTGGTTTGACTACAGAGTTGTTGTCAGGTTAATTTTCCCCAAAGAAAGGAAAATCTGGTACAAGTCCATGATACAGTCCGTGAATGAATGAATAAGGTGCTAATAACACACTGACCAGTTTCCACTGATACTTTAATGTAGGTATAGTCCATTAATCTAAAACGGACACTTCTTAGTCTCTTGTTTCCCATGGTCCTGTAGGTTTATGCACAAATATTACAGTATGTGTGTAAACACATGTATTGTTTCAAAGTTATAATCCTGACTTCTGCTAATAATACAAAGTTCATATTGTCCTACTAAACTGTTAACTTTTCTACATGCTGCTGTTTTCTGTTGTCTTAAATTCCTACAAAAAGGGCCACATTTGGTATACGTATAGGAGCTGAGGTCATGCAGTAAAAGGCTCCAGCAAAGAAGAGCAAATGAGAACAATTAACATGTGTTTCCAACATTCTTGTTACCTCTGGCTAAACTTTCAGATCAGGTCCTGCAACCTGAAGGCTTCTGACCAGTGTCCAGAGAACATTTATTTCTTAACTCACACAGTGGTTTGATTATATCCTGTCTACTAACTTGCAATGTCAGAGTCTATGTATGTTATTAGTCCTCTTTGTGTGCATTACACCACGTAAAATAAAGTTGTAAACATGATCGTGCTGGAAAAGTCTGATCCAAGATGGCTACAAGTATGAATCAGTGGCAACTGAGAAAGCACAATAAAACCACCCAAACCTGGAGGGAATTAAAATATCCTGTTTAAAATAGACCTCAGTAAAAAGGCACCAGGCCACAAAGAGTTTAAAGATTTGGTGAGGTTGGTACTTCTCAGAAACCATTCAACTACAGAGAATCCACATCAGCAAAACTGACTCAAAGTCACTGACTGTTCATTAACAGTGATCCTTCAACCACCTGTTCTTTCAGCTCTATAACAGAATGACGTGAAGGCCCACCAACTGCTCTGACTTTGCTCTGCCTCTGATTGTGGCTCCTTTCCAGGGGCATGGTGGTGACGAAGAGCTTCCATCATTGTTGCGATTAGAAGTCATTTGAGCAGCTACACCATCAGGGCAGATTAGGGTCAGATACAAACATGGTGATCAGAAAAGACATGAATGAGACAATGAAGATAATATTGGCCTTGCTCTCCACCTCTGCAGACAGCTGTTGGCCAGTAAAGAAATGAAGTTTGATCCTGAACCCACACTTTGTCCTCTAGACTGGTGAGTACACACAAGCTGATGAAGCCACCCCACAACTCACCATGGATACTTCTGACAGACATTAACACAAACCTCTAAGAAATAAGATGAGATAAGAATGACTTACTTAATCCCCAAAGGGAAATTCATTACTTTACCTTACTATGACTGGACCCCTCAGCTGTCATCATCACCTCTTCACTGCCATTGTTCCAGCAGGAGAAACTTGAAGCTGGAAATTCTCGATCAACAAAAACCAAGTTAGCATAAAGTTGGAACAGGATTCAGGCTAATGTTGATTATGATGTTTGCAATTTCCAACAGCAAGGCTGTAAGTCATGTTACTGAACACTCTCTACAGTAGTTTACGAGTGGTCTGGTACATATCAGACCGATTGTAAATATCATCATGAAAGACAGAGCTGGAGTCTTATATCATCACATTGTCTAAAGGACACTTTTGACTGTGCTCCTGCTCCACGTGAAGTGTGTCCCTGTCAGCCATTTCCCTCAGGATCTGCAGCGAGCCTGTTGAAGTTCCCTCTGGAGACAACAACCATTTCCTCAGAACACAGTCTGCATTCCTGAGACGCTGTCCAGGGCCTGTAAACAACATTCCTGCTTTGGGAAACAAAAGCCACACAAAAAAGAGCTATTATCTCACCATACAATACAAAAGTCTGCCAAAGTTGTCTTCTATGTCTGTCTCTTCCTAAATCTTTTTTTCTCTTACACTAATGAGTGATGTTCGCTCTCTCGGTCCTGGAGTTTCCAACATCTAATTGGAAACAGTTAAGTGAGTGTCCCAATAATGACTGAGCCTGACTGACTGTGGGCGACTATTAACACACATCCACCTCTTCATTTTTGATGCTGCAAGATTCTAAGCGACCAACCCTGTCATTGTCCACTGGCCTCATTAAAACTATAAAATCTGAGACATAACAGAGACATTAAGGAAATTCCAGTCTTTGTTGACTGGTGTGTGATGACTCCAGGTTGCTCAAGAGGAAAAGGGAGCACTATAATCTGGGGTAAGAGACCATCGGAAGTCACTTTGTTAAGGAGCACAAACTTTGACTGCTTGAAAGTGAAACGTAACTTGACTTCATGAAGAACACAGGCAAAAATAACAAACACCACAACCCCAACGAGAGACAAAACCACAATATCGAAACTGACACAAATGAAAAGTTTACGAAAACAGGAGAGCAAGGGTTGAAAGAAAAAGGCAGCTCTCCCCCACGCATTTAAGTTTATCAAAGTCCAGATAAAAGGATAAAACAGTTGCACATAACAGAAAGAGTTCACAAAAATCTGTCACTATGTTTTCAGAGAGAGCTATAGATAAATTAGTGACACATAGAGTTTTGGACACTTTTACACGGAGACAACACAGAACCTGAAGTGCAGTCCACCATCCCTCTTATATTCCGGGAGAATGAATAGACTGCACTGAATGGCTGCAGGTCCTTTTGTGCACCATTCAATAATATGAGGAAAGAGGACTGAGATCTGAGGCCCACAGAGCAGCACAGTTAACACACATTCACTTGTCATGTTTTTTATTCTCTATAGCTACAGTTGGAGTGTGTTTCCACTTGGTGAAAGTTGCAGAATGTTTCTCTTTTTCTCTCTTAAATCTGCAAACTTACACTACTTGGTGTTCATGAGTATGGACTGAATGGAAAGATGTGTTACAAAGAAACTCAGTTGTGAGATTAAAGCGAATGTGAACAGATGCACTCTTCAACACATTGAGAAACACTTGAGGGGAGGGGAAACTGAGATTAAATTAAAGACAGAAAACTGAGTCACAACCCTCACAACTATAGGACTTCACACACATCTGTGCATGCAGGTGTGTGGAGGGTTGGTATGCTGGCTGTTTTGTTGCTTATGGAAAAGACTTCCCAGCTGTCACAAGCCTTTGGCCCAATCTGAACACATCTGAAAGCATGTCAACCTGGAGGAAGGTGTGGGCTGAGATGTTCTAACATTTTCAAGATATCAGTGCAGAGATTTAACTGGAAATTCATGGGAGGATGTGCCCCCAAGTTCAGTTAGTCTTGGAAACGAGTGGGCAATAAGCAGTGAGTGGAAGCAAATAAATCGGAGAGGAATGTGTCGTTAACTACTCGGCAGGCGAGCACAAGAACAGAGGCTGGACTGGGATGGCTGTGGTGGCACAGCAGATTATCTGGTAGAGAAGAACTAGAGTTTATCTAGAGGTACGGTTCATTTGAGTGAGTGAGGGCAGATGTGCAGTCAAGTGAGGAGGAGAAACAGACCTTTGTTGCTAGCAAACATTTTTACTCTTTTTTTTTTAACTCTTATTTAGACTTGGAAATACATTGAGGTAGAACCCTTAATTTTACCATTAGTGGTAAAATGAAGAGAGAAGTAAAGGTAATAAAGGACCAAATTAGACACAGATTTAAAACCATTTAAAACCAACCCAACAGTTGGAGGTCAAATAAGATCAAATCAGGGATTTAAATTGCCCTAATGATCAAAATGAGCAAACCAGCAAAGTCAGAGGCATGCACAATACAAGGGCCCTGAAACCTGCAAGGTAGAAGACATCAACAATGTCAGTGATTTCTGATAGTCTTTGCTCTCTATGTCTCCCCCATAGCACATAACACTAAACAAACAAAGGCTCAGGGCTGTACCATCCTAACAAACGGTAACTTTAATAACTGTTAATAATTAAACAACTAAAAAAGGCTGAAGAAACCCAGGAGTTACCCAACAAGGGAAACCAAAAAGGTAACTAACACAGAGAGGAAACAAAGAGCCAAATTACTCAGAAAACTAACATGGGGCACTCCCAAGACGAACTGATGAAGGGCAACAGGAAAACACTGAGGTAAAATACACGAGGGAGAAACGAGATACAGGTGGAGCAATCACACACAGGTGAGACACATGAGGTCATCACAGGAGGGGGAGCACAGGAAGACAAGACAGGGAACTTCAAAATAAAACAGGACAGAAACTGGAAACACACAAAAAATCCAATCTAATAACAAATATGATAATAAAACTGACCGTTAATAAAACTGGACATAGCCATAGACATACTTAACTGACAAGTGGCTCTGAAGCTCAGAGCGAGCTGTCCCATCTCACCAGTAACTCGCTGCTAATTCATGTATGGACAAAGAGGAGGGGGTGTGTGGGCTGAGGCTTTGCTACATGTGGCAAGTTCTCAGCCACCAGTGACACACCCTCAGTTATGCAGAGCTTTGGGCCTTGATAAAATTTAAATGACTGAGTCATCTTCATTTGTTTTTTTGTTCCAGGCTGTAAACATGTTGCTGTAAAGTTAGACATCTTAACATGGGAGTCTATGGGGCTGAATCACTGTTGGAGTGCTCAAGGGACCATTCATAGAAGTGCAGTTGTTTGGACTTCCAAGGCCTAATTTGTCAGCCTTGGAAGTTGCTGCTTGACAAACAATAGGATAAATGCTTTTTCACGACTCTCAATATTTTGGTAAGTGGAGTAGTATATTAGATTATAACTGCTTATAATACTGTACTCTGTAACTTCAGGTATGTAGTCATGAAAGTTTCAGTTTTAAACAAACATGAGGCCAAAAAATTTGCTATGAAATTCAAAAATGTAAATGTCTCTTCTCATGAACCAGCCTACCATTCAGTACTCCCTTTAAGCTGGCCTGCTCTCCCTGCTGTTCCTGTATATGGCCCAGCCTGCCCTCCAGAACCTGCTCAGCTCTTGTTGACTGACTGATTCCATTTCAGTGTTATTCCATTTCCTTGTTGTCAACTGTTTTCTTGTCTGTATACAACATCTATGTCACGTCTGCCCGTCCTGGGTGAGGGATCCCTCCTCTGTTGCTCACCCTGAGGTCTTCTCCTGTTTTTTCTTGGGAGTTTTTCCTCAGTGGATGTGAGG
>OMNW01031590.1:0-19108 GCA_900303245.1 Selene dorsalis
CCCCAGACAGGCGTGTGAGTCCAGACCAGAATATTTCCGCCATTCTTTCACTAAATAAGGGAGAGTGAAGACAGGAAAGAAAAGGTGGCCTGTGTGCGCGTTGAAGCCCAGGTACGCGCAGCTCACAGACTTGGACAGCGCTCCGTGCGCATGACGGGAACGCGCAGACGGGGGAAATGCTTAGTTTGCATTTGGACACAGAGGAGGAGTGAATGTAAGCAGAGAGCAGTGAAACACAGGACTTCAGCTCAAATGTTCAACCCAATCCGCCGAGGATGAGGACTGAGACTGAACTCTGAATCTTAATGTTATTTGGGGTCGGGGAAAGGGGAGACTTACCGGAGAGCTCATCATGTTGGGTTTTGTTTAAGATACAGCCAATTCACATTGACCATCAAGTTGCTATTCAGGTGTAGTTTTTTTTCCAAACTCGAAATAGTTTCAATATCAACACGCATGCCCTCCGAGATGTGGAGGATTTTGTTGTGGTTAAATGCGTAAAAATTGTTCATTGCTGCGTAATTACGCAATTTGTGTGACCATAGGACACAATTCACTATCACCAGCTTCTCTTTCAACGGCAGGACTTAAAAACAAAGACTGACTCAAAACTTCAGAAGCCCTTTTCTGAACCTTTTTAAACACTCAGTGCACAATTCAGGACCAATGTTTCCCGACGCGCATCCTTTCTGCCTAGTGCTTCAACTTTGTAGTTCCTCTGTGTCAGATGACGTTTTTTTATATTGATGTATTTATACCGGCCAAACTTTTTTATACATAGAAGTATTGTTCTCGTACAGGTCTCATTTGTGTTTGTGCACATACACCTGTCTGTATCCTGCGCGGAAGGGCTAGAAGTGTATCTTATTTAAAAATGTCTGACTTCTCTCACTTTTAAGGAGATTTGAGTGTGTCATGATTTTCTACTTGTATTTTTGTACAAAATCTATAGAAAGGGGTTTTTTCCGGCGAGTGGGTAGCCTACAACATTGTTGTTTGAGTCTACATTGGTGTTTAGACGTGCAGAGGGGGGTTTGTTTGGCACAATCTGACCTCACACAGTGTTTACAGTATTTACCCACATGCTTCTTAATGGCACAGTGACTCCAGTTTCACCAGCCAAGTAAACAAAGCGCCACTGAGGCTCCCAGCCTGAGTGGTGACTGTGTTTCCAGTACTACACATAGACCTAAAGTATATGAGTGAAAGATCCCAGAGAGTCACTGTTTGGATAGAGCTAATACCTCTGTGTGCTTTTTATCAAGATAAGTTTTATTTGAACCACTGGATGGAATTTCACACTCATTCCACTTTGCCTAGACTTTGGAGGGAGGGAGATGTATGAAGTGCTTCATCTGTTATTGCGCAAATTGCATCAAAAAAAATAGTATTTAACCTTTCTGTACCTGTTGGCTAAGTATAGCAGGCTAATTGTTTTCCTATATTATGGCATGGCAAATAGCATTTGTATTTCAGATTCAGGTATATGTAGCTATAGCTGTTGTGTTTAAGATTTTTAAAAGAATAATAACATGAAGATATTTATGTAAACTGACTGTACTATAAGCAAAGATTGTGTGTTTTATGTATGATGATGATCAACGACAGGCACTAGGACAGCCATCTTTGGACATCCCTTATGTTGAAGATGATTGTGGTCCAGGAGTTTATTTTTTGTTTTGTTTTGTTTTTATTTTTTACCTTCAAGACATCTTTTCTATCGTCCTTTTTCTTTTTTCATTTGTGCAATATGCTGTGTATGATCATGTTTTGTCCAATCATGCCAATATCATTTGATGTTTATTGCTCAAAACCAGCCAATGTTTGGGTCAATCACTGCCTCTCAGACCTCTGTACAGATTGTCGTTTTTTATTTGTTTTTCTTTTCTTCCGAGAAGGAAATAAAATCAGCTGGAACTGAAAAGCATAATGTGTTTTCCCCTTCTCTCTCTCTCTCTCTCTCTCTCTCTCTTGTGATTTTCCCATTATCTGGGGCCTTTAAAAGAGCAAAATCAAGTGCCATCCACTGCTTACCTAACAGTTCTATGTGTGTTGAAGAGATAACTGGAGCAGTCTCACATATTGAGGCCCCCTTTTTTCAAAGGTGAAAGCATGCTCGACAAAAGGTGAACCTTCATTATCACATTCCACAGCTGAGCCAAGCTTGTTCAAAAAAGCCTCCAATCTGATGCTGGATGTTTACACTCGTGTTTTGTGCATGCGTGCATGTGAATATGAATGTGCATGTGCGTGTTTGCTGTAGGTAAGTGTGCAGCTGCAGACTGAATCAATAGCCAGCCAGCGAATCGATAGGAGTGGTCTCTCCCTGCCTCCCTTACTCTGTCTGATTCTACACGTGCAGAAAACGTGGCTGCCATGGAAACACTGTATCCAAGAGAGAGGGTGCAATCCGCTGGGGAGCAGCGTGCCACTCCGTGTGTGTGTGTGTGTATGTGTGTGTGTGAGGGATAAGGGACACAGACTGATCCATCAGGGTGGGGTGTGTGGGGTGGAGGGGCGACAGACATTTCTGCAAGGCATGACTGGAATAAAGGAGAAGGAGGAGGTGTGCGTCTGGCTGTGGGTGGGAGTGTGTGCCAAAGGGAGGGAGGGATGGAGGAGAGGGTGCAGAGGGAGGTGTTTGTCTGTCCTGGTGGATCGAGCAGGAGACTGCTCCCAAATCCAATTAATTCCTTCTGGATGCATTCATTTGTCTGGTACATCTGACGAGAAGGAGAGAGAGGGAGACAGAACCAGAGAGACCCCTAAGGTACAGTATTTAGTGTGTATCAATTTACGCCCTATTCCACAAGAGACACTGGTAATTATTTCCATCTCTCTCCCTCTGTCAGGAGAGTGGGGTCGTCTCCAGCTTGCCTCTGACATCTCAGGCTGGGTAATGAGAAAGATAAGGCATGGTCATTACACACACCATCCCAATGACGAGATGCCGGTACCCAGATGTCTGCAGTGAGCCTGACATCACACAGGAAGTAGCTGGTGTGTGAGGTGTGTCTGAGGTGTCTCATTGTCTCCCGAGTCTGATGGATATTGGCGGATAAGAAGATGCGAGGTGCCCTCCTCATCCACACACACATTCACACGCGCACACACGCACACGTTAACACACTGACCCACTTAAAGACACAAGCACGTGTGTAAACACAGATGCACTGATAAGAGGGCAGGTGTGGAGTGTGAACTCCACCTTTAAAGCTGATTGCAACAGTTTCCTCTGTTCTCCTGTGTGAGTCTGAGAGGATCCAAACCCTGTTCAGGTGTAAACAAATCAACAGATCACACAGTACATGTATGGCGGTCTTCACTCTGGCAGCAGTGAAAGTAACTGAATACATTTACATACTGCACTTAACAAGTCTGACTTTGTACCTCCCCCTTACTTGTATCCATTTACCTGAAGGCTACAACTACAGCGTGGCTACCCTTCAGATTAATTATAAAACATGATAAATGCCCAACATACAATTTATTATTTTAGATTAAATTGGTTGTTACCAACATAGAGCCACAGCTCCAACAAACACACTGCTTTCCCCTTTCATGTAAAGGGTCAAAGAGGAGAAATTAAACAATATTTCATGAAAAAAATCAAATATTTGAAAAAAAAAGGAAAAAGGAATGTCCCAGATCGTTGTTTTTCTTTGTTGTTCCTTTTTCGGCACCATTAATCATCTCATGACCTTCCAAATTTATCTTGCAATCCTTTAGAGGGGGCTCGACCCCCAGGATGCTGAGCACTGGAGCAAACTGCCCGATAAAAGTCATTAAAGCTTCCTTCACTTTATCCCACACCTGCAACATTCAAATGATGCAATATATTAAAAACAATACATCAAGGATGGGGGGAATTTTTCTGCTTTTACTTTGAGAGTATCTTGGTGTGGCTGAATAACTTCACCACTGTGTAATGACACAGTACCTTTCTGTGCCTGTTCTGTAATTTACACCATGTCTGTATATAGAGTTAACTAATTTACAAGCTTCAGGCTGTCCTGAAGACAATATAGAGGATTACATAACAGTCATTATGGTTTGTATGTCCACCATGAAAGAATAAAAGAAGGTTTAATTTACAGTTTCTATACAAGTAGCACATGAAAATCTCCCCAGGAATGTTACAGTACATTCACAAGCACATAGTGAGAGAAGATCACTGCTCAGCGTGGGCTGATACACTGTAACCCTCTAAGGGAATATTATAAGGATGATATAGAATATTATAGCCTATTGATAGCCCAGGAGATACAAACAGCACTAAGTCAACAGACAGGCACATTGGAACATGCTGAACGCTCTTGTGGTCCCTGCAGGATGTCTATAGGAGCAGTTAGCGGGCTTTTTCACGCTGCCGGTGAAGTTGAAGGCGGGACACAAAGTCATAAGACACGCACAGACAAAGAAGTATACAAACACCGCTGTCTTGGCATGCAGCCCAACTTTGTTTCATTGATTTCAGCCATTTGCGCCCTGCGCTGCTGGGAAGGGGCGCATACGGTGCAACATTAGAGGGAGAGTCGGAGAAATGATTTATACCGGAGGAGTGTGGGAGATAGAGAGTTGGCCAAGTGAGACTAAACTTTTGTCCAGAGTCATGTGTCAGCGTCATGAGACGAGACAAAGGAAGAGGAGTTGAAGTCGGAATGTTAATGCGTAAAGTTGGGAGAAGAGCAGGAGGTAGGCTGCAAAGTCCTCTTTATCATTAATAACGTGCTGTAAGGTTTTTATTTTAAAGCAAAGCAGTGTCTTTCATTTCCGTTTCTTTTCTTTTCTTTCTTTTTTCCTTTTTTTTTTTTTTTTACAGAGATTACTCTGTCATCTGTAAAGTAAGCTGGAGAAACATTTCCCCTCAGAGGAGGAACTGCATGTTTTTTTTATTGCTGTATAAAAAATGGCTGTAAAAGTACTTTGTAGGAGGTCCAAGGATGTCTGATACTGATCCTGGACCATAAACGCAACCTCTGCCAGCCACGCTTCAGCAGCTGCAGCCGAGTGAGAGACGGCTGCAAAGTGTAGCTCCAAGTTTAATCCAGTAAATTACTCTGACAATTAAACGCTGTTTGCAGACTCTGCTGCTGCCTGCAGGGTTTCAGCACAGCCAGGGCTGGACAGCGGCTGGCTCCGATGCTGTGTGCGCGCGCGCGCGCCTTTGAACAGTTGTGCATGCACCAATAATGACAGTTTGTTTGCTTAACCTACAGTATCTGATGGCTGGGAACTTGAGTGGCCAGATGTACATTAGAGTACAATCCAATATAGAGGACAGTTAGAGGGTTAAATGATGTCTGGCAGTGCAGTGTGGGAGGGGGGCACAGGACATGTTTGCCCCGGGGCACCAGGATAAACAGGGTAGTGCCCCCATTAAAATTCCATCAGTAGATAAACTGTGGACTGACACAAATTGACAAAGCATAGCAGTTAACAGTTGTGAACATATAACTGTGGCTCTTTAATGGCAGATTGCTTTTCATAACAAACAATAAAGAAAATATCAGCCACTGCAGCTCTTGTCCAAACCATCACATGTCACACATCCACATGTCTGTCAATAACAGAGCTCATGCAAATAAATCCTGCTGGGTTTTCTGCAGGGTTCTTGGTGTTGATTTAGGGACTGTATCAAAACTACTGGGACTTGAGACGGGGGGGCTTATACGCTACATGTTGTGTACCCTCCCCTAAATATCTTAGAATAATATACAAGTATTTAATTAGTTCAACTCGTTGAATTATTAATAATTAAAAGACACAAAGCCCAAAAATTTAGCATGATTAATTAATATCTTAATGGAATAGTAATTTTCACAAAGCCACCAACTGTACATAAAAAAATAATTAACAATTTCCAAATTTAGGGCAATCATAATAAAAAGGAGACTTGTCTAATCACTGTTTTAAAATAAAGAGATGCTGAGCAAACTTAACTGAGGGTATCACTGATCTATTATAGAATAACTTTATAGCCTATACTTTATGATTTGTAATTTTAGACTGAAAGAAAAGCTAGCCTATCTGAGCTCATCCCTGGGTTACGGGAAATTAGAAAACTGACAATTGACTCTATTTTCACACATTTTGAATTAATCATTTAATCAAAATCCAGAGATTATCCAATAATGGAAGTAATTCTGAGTTGTTGCCCTAAATACCCCCATTACCCACTGTGCAAGCTAAAGCCATCACATTTGAATTGTAAATGCAAATTGTAGGTGAGAAACAAACAAAAAAACTCTCCTATTTTGTGTCAAGCCTCCACTCAGTAACAAGAGGAAATACATACAGCTGACTTTCCTGTCGTAATAATTTTTAAACAGTCCCTTGCTGCAAAGAACATTAAGTCTATAACAGTTTGGGTGGCAGGAGGAAAAGTGGGAAATAGCAGCAGGTCCTCACAATAAGTGCTTACCAGCGCTGCAGGATACAAAAGACAGTATCACTCCACCTACATAGACTCAGACATAGATTCAGGCCTCAGTGTGCATTCAGACTTTGTGGCACATTGTGTACGGCACATAGAGAACTCATTGTTAAGCACTGTGCTGAAGCAGTTTAGCAGGACTGTGGGATTCTGAGTCATGGTGGTAGGTGTTGTTCTGTAGTGTGCTTGAAAAGATAGGGACAAGTTCTCAGAACACTGAGGCTTGGATCATCATTTCTAAAGGTTTTGTGTGGCAAAGTGTTCTGTCTGGTTTCCTGTAATGTAACACTGACACTGCAGCTAATAGAGGTTGAGTCGTGTGCATCTTATTACATCTCCTAAGACATGACACAGACGTGGCATTTCTCAGTTGCTATCTGGATCATATGGGCCTGAGATTCGAAACTGCATCCCGAGACGGGCGACCTACATGCGGCTTGAATTTAAACCGAAATGTGTCATTGTTACTGTGACACAACCTAAATTACATCATCTCCTTGGACAGTTGTCATAATTTCAGAACTAAGCTTGACTGAGCCAGTGCAACGTGGAGGACAACAAAAAGAATAATGAAATAAGACGGAAACAGTGGGACTTGGAGATTCAGTTCAACACTTCACCCAAACAGAACAGGCGTTTGGTTAAAAAGGGGAAAGGCCTCTGCATTTGGTCCCTAACAGCAGCACATCTGAGTGCAGTTGGTAGCATTCATGGGTGAGAAGCCGTGTGAGGGGTCATGAACTAGTGTCAGCCCCCTGAAGCCGGTTAAGCTCCTCACCTGCACATAATTTGTCTATCTGAGGTAGCATATGGGAGTCCACGCCTTCCCAGACAGTGCGTCATTGTTCTGTGAATATTTGGTATCTCCAAAATGTCAGCCTTTCATGTGCTGAAGGAAACACTCCTGTTTCCAGCTGTTCCAGTGGTTTTAAGACAAACTCTGGGGAGTGTCTGGCCTTATGGTGCACCACTTTGATCCAAAATATGACTATTTCAGCAACTACTGTCATGGAATCCAATAATTGCCCTCTTGAATGACTAAGAAAAATGTCCTCCACACCCCCACAAGTTAACTGTGTCATTCACCTCCCACATCTATCCTTTACAGTTATGGCAAAAATAAAAGTCAGTTATCTTGCATGGCTACAGTAATTTGCTTTAAACCACTAAAGGGGCCTGGCTGGCTCCATAAATCACATCATTTTGATGCCAGTCACTCAGATTGCCTCTTCCCAGGTTCAGCATATCCGTCATTGTGGGCACCCACAGTCACTCTGGTGCCACCCTCACTGGTGTCCAGATTATTAATTTGTATTTTTGTTCCTTAACAAGCGTGTGGCATCTTTTAGTTAGCTGGCTGCGAAAGCTATTCATGGCTTGACTGAAAAGGTCAGAGGTCAATGTATGTCACCAGGCTGCTTGAATGTGGAGCTAGAAAAAACAGAGAAGCTATCAGTTGCTGAGGCAGCGGCTGCCCTCAGCTTCACTTACACACAGAGGACGTGGGCTGGGACGAGAGAGAGCTCAGTTTAAAGTTAGTTCAGGGTGTGTGTGTGTGTGTGCGCGTGAGTGTGTGACCACCTGCAGTGGTGTTTTTGCTCCTTAAGTGGTCACGTGCTTTGCTCCACTGACATTCTAGTTGTTATTTACTGTGTTTGGCTCTGTCCATATCACTGTGTTGACTGGTGCTGTTCAGATGCTGCTTAACATTTGTGCTGTGTGTTTAGTCTTCAGTCTCATGCTTTATGGATCAAACTGTAAATGTGCTGTAAATCTTGAAGACTGCTGTGGTTGGCCTGTCTGTGCGCGTGTTTGCTGTTGATGGTTTTACGTGATGATGCTTCATGAGCGTCTGCAGACTCTCTCTCCTGTCTCCTGTTTATTCACTATATTCAGTTTCTATAGTCAATAATTTACAGAACCTTGTAAGTGATTGGTGCCAATTGGCAAATGCTTTATGAATGTTGGCAGTTTTGTTGTTGCTGTCCACATTATAATCATCACTTACTGCATGAAGAAATTAGGCCTAACGTATCTGAATATATTAAATCTGTGATCCATTTGTAATCTCACTCAAAATGTGTCAGTGGTGCAAGAATAAATAATAGCATATGTGGATATCTAAAATTTGTAACCTTATGTGTGCCGTGCCCCCCTATGAAATTCATTATTATTTCCCCTCATAGCTGAGGTCTGGTGACGGGTCTGGATCTCAGTTAGGATCAGAAGCAGGCAGATTTGAAAATCTGTGAACCATCGTGACAATGCTAGGAAATCTTAATCATATTAAACCTGCTACATCGCAGTCTGTCGCTGCACTGGCACTGCTGTTTCTCTTGGCAGCTTCTCAGTCTTTTATTTTGACTAACAACTTTAGAAATACAGATCCATCAGCCATAGATAAGCGGTGTATGAACTCAAAACTGTTTTCTGGATGCTATGCTGATTTGCAGTCAAAAATGTCAAAAATATAGTCACAAGTCACATTGTCATAGTAGTCACAAAACTCTTTTGTAATGTCCTAGAAACATTTGAATTTCCACAGTGTGTTAATGGGCCCACACAGATCTTTTTTTGTGACCTACATACCCAAACACTGCGAATGATGAGAGATTCAAAAATAAGCATTTTCCATAACAATACTTCAGATATGTTTATCATTGAATATACAAACACATCAACATGTGACAAAATGATGGACAACTTCAATCTGCTGTGAGTCACATCATGGACAGTTTTGTTGCCATCAGAACTAAACAGACCTCTAGAAAACCAATGCTGCTTGGAGAATAAGGGAAAATGTGAAGATGTTGAGAGGACGCTGTCAAACAGCTGAATGTAAATCACCAAATACAAATACAAATACAAATTAGTATAATGTATATTAATTGGTTTATTCAACTTAATAAAACAGAGAAATCTAATTAAAACTTTATTCTTATTCAGTTTAAAATCACCAAATAAGGCTTTCATAGGACAACAAGAGTAAATACAAACAGAACACAATACAACATGTGAGTTCTTTTGCGTTGTTTTTCTACTGAGGCGTCTTTTTTCATTTTGACAATGTCGTCAGTTCATGTTAGAGCAGGATCGGCTTCGAGTTACACCCTGGAAGAGATGAACTCAGATATAGGCGGTAATTAAGCAGAAGGCAGGAGGGTGTGAAAGCAGACTAGGCCTACTAATAAATAGGATATGCTAAACAGCTCCAGCAGTAGGATTACAGCTCCGTAGGGGCCCGAGGTGGTTGGAAGACTGTCAGTACCAGACGGAGGCAGACAGACTAACACCTGAGCAAACTGTTCAGGTGTTGTGGTTTGTTTTGCTCTCAGTGGATCAATGCTGTCTCGTAGATGGAAAAAATTTCATGAAACACAGCAATAGGAGACTTGATGACAATCTCTCCTGTCCTTTCCTTCAGCCGGCTGCCCACTGAGCGGCAATACAGCGGGGCTTAGAGCAAAGGCGCACAGGAATGGAGGCTGTGAAGATGCTTTTGATTACTAAACCTAAGAGCTGGTAGCGAGGCTCTGAGCTACCTGCAGGGTCCTCGGGAAGAAAATCCTCTGGTGGGCTTTAGGAGATGTTCTCATGCTATTTGTGGGATGATAGTGGACTATCAAAACATGACAGCCTCGACTGAGTTCGCTATGAGCCCTTCATCTGCAAGGGATGATGAGCTGGCAGTTTCCTTCAGAAGTCAGTCATCCATGTTTCCTGCAGATTCAAGCAGTGAATGCTAAGATGTTATTCTTTTTGTGTGGTGAGAGACTGTTTGCAACGTTCTCATGATGCACCTCAAATGTAACATAGCTCTTAAAAAGCACAGATCATGTTCCTCTCTTCCAGCACAACAACCAGATACACATCAAACAATTGCATTTAGTTAAATAAGATGCCATTACTTGTGTACAGACCCTACAAAGTGCGATATTGTGTGCTCTCCATGAAATTCTTCTGATGCCTTGTGATGCCTTTGGAGCACCACAGCATCCTAGGTGGTGTACAGACCAATAACTGTTCAGTGTTTGTGCCGTTCACAAAATTACGCAGCTTGACGGGGCATTGCAGGAGGCACAGACTGTGGTCTGATGCTCAGGCAGCAGAGGAGGGGAAAGAGCTCAACATTTCTGTGATGCATCTAAACGCAAAGGCAGGGGAGCAGGGGAGGAGAGAGTGTCGCTGGACCACAGCAGGTACAGTAGGCTGGTTCTTATCTATGTTGTGATTATGATATTTAAATGATCAGTCTTAACATAAAAATGGAAACATATATTTTGGAGAATCAGGCCAGCGGTGTTATATGAATACTATTTCTTTATGACCTTGTGGTTTTGAATTCAGGCTAGCGGGTAGATTAACTATTAACTGATAGAAAAACAACAGTAGCGAGGGCCAGGGAGTTTGGTAAGTTTTTATCCGTACATCAGCCAAGAGGTTGAAAGCTGCAAAAGGTCTCTTTTGTTAAAATATTTGCAGGGTCAGGGAGCAAAGAGATACTTTTTTTTATTTTATTTTTTTTCCCAAAAGCACCATCTGAGCTGTAGTGACTTTTGACAGGAATAGGGCTGTTTTGATTTTCTGCCGCTGCCTTAATAGCAGTTTAAAGTTCAAATATGGACTTTTGAAGCCCGTTCCTAAATGAGGCCCCTGTGGCTATGGCTGTGCCTCTGAATGAACACTGAAATGAGTCCACTAAACAGCAAGAAAAAAAGTAATGCTGCTCATTACGTTGACTCACTCTAATCTATTTCCCCCTTTATTATTTTTGCATTTTTTGTTTTCTCGAAATTGCCTTATTAAGGACACTGTTGTGTATCCCACAGTGACCCTCCTGCACAAACTGCAGTGACTGAATGACCTGTGCAGAGTTTGTTAGCCTCCAAACTCCTCAAACAGCAGAAAAGTGTTCTGTCAATGTGAAAAATAAATGTTAAGAAGCAACTTCCAGGTTGATGATGGGTTTAAATTAAGAGAGCGAAGCCTTATGTAAATATATAACACTTTCTGCAGCAGCCTCTGTGTTTCTAATCCAAGAGGTAGGGATGGTTTGTCAAATCATTTATAAATGAATGCATTTATTTAGAACTGGCAAGTGAATTAGCAGATGTGTACAGGAGAGAGAAATTGTGTTATAATCTTTCCATTTTCTCATTTGTCGTGCCCATGCCTGTCAGCAGCAGTTAGGTGCAGAGTAATGATTTCTAATTGTGTGCTTCTCACCGCTGCCAATTTCAGACCGTGGTAAACCGATGGTTAGCTCTGTCAAGGAATGTGAGTGATCTCGATACCTCTTGCTCATTGTCGCTCATCTCTCCCGAGGTGAAACATAAATCGGAATCTGTTCTTGGATTTAACAAAGCCAGAAAAATTTGAGCAAGAGAGCAAGGTAGAGGCCCATATGTGCGCATGTTGTGCGCTTATGTGCGTTTAAGCGTGTGTACGTGAATGCGTGTGTCTGGAAGGAACTAGGAGATATGTTGTTGTGACATGCCTTGTCTTCCGTTCTGTAGAAAAAACAAAGACAGTCACTGCTGGATCCAGACAGCATAACTAATTAGTCACGAACACACATGTGAACACACACATTCACAGACACACATATACACAGCATAGATACATGAGGGAGCCAGCGAGTAGGATATGATGTCACCTCCATAACCATAATTACCCGTCATAAATCATGTGGTGTGACACCCTGTCACAGAGTGAATGGGTGTCCTATGTGCCAGCCAGGGATGGCTGCACTTTACTGCCGGGTGCTACAATGGCACCGTACTACGGACTCGCTCCGACTCAAGTGTGTGTTTTGACGTTTTTTCTTCATGATACAAAGGTGGTCTTTTATGGTTCCTTACTATCATTTAGTAACAGTCACTATGGGGCTGACGACACTATACTGGGGATTTTCTCCTGGTGGATCTTTCTCTCTTTTTGAATTGTACATCATTGTTTGTCTTCATCTTGGAAGCCAACAGATTTTTTAATCTAATTAAATTTGGCCATTATCTACGGTGGCCCTGAAGGCTGAATGCACTGCAGCTTGAAGAAAACACATGTGCCTACACAAACATGCTGCAAATTTAGAAAATAGCTTCATTAATATCACAACACATGCGCTGGAAATTCTCAGAAGTCTTTCCAGTGATAGAGTGATAAATCTGGGACTTGTTCAAGAAAGTCTGACTTTTGAGTGGAAACACTGAAAAACAAGTGTTTCCTTACTTTTGTCTTTTTAATTTATTTTTGCCTTATTTCTGACAGCAAGAGGAAGAGAGAGAGAGAGAGAGAGAGAGAGAGAGAGAGAGAGAGAGAGATGGAAATGAAGAGACAAAGAGCAGAGATCTGGAACAGACACTGAAGGATCTGAAGATAGATTTCTAGGAGATACATCCAATTGTACAGGAAGCATAACAACAAAGCTCTTGATCACGCTCAACTATACACCATCTGCTATCCACACTCTCAGGAGGAGAGTTTGTTAAACATTTACAAAATGACCCAGAATGTATGGCAAGTTGATGCTGAAAAATCACAACCTCGTGGTTTAGGAAATAAAAAAAACCTTTTACCAAGTGAAAAACAAAGACTTCACGGCTCAGGTTAAAATTAAAGCTTTGGTTACGAATACAGTTTGTATTTCAAAACACTGGACTGACCTCAAAGCTGCACCGTACCATTTAATCTACCACAGAGGGGCAATGATACCAGATCGTTTTTCATATGATACTCTCTACTACGCTATTGGAAGATGCTACTTTTTATTCATGTATTTACTTTTTCCAAAATAATATATTAATGTTTATGTTAGGATGCAACTTTTCTGAAACCAGACTGACATTTTGATGAAAATAATCACCTGTTTTTTTTTTCATTTTTCTATGTAACACATTGATATAACACAACAGTGATTCATCCAATCTCCAGTTCATTAAAATTTTTGCACAGGCTGTTCTGAACACCTACCAGTCTGGTAGCTCTTTCCTGAGGAAAAAAATCCTCCCACTCACAGGAAGTGATGCATTTTATGTTTACAGTTTGAAATAAAGGCAAGCAGAAGAAGAAGCTGGATCGTTAGCATGAGCAGTGAACATCTTTAACCACTCGTGGTCTGCGTCAGTGCAGAAATCGTCAGTGCTACTTGTTGTATTTTTCTGATCCATCTTGCCATGAACAGACCATTACTGTATCTAGCAGCCTGTTCTGTTTCTTCCCTGCTGGGAAAACACAAAACATGGTGACACAAACTGTCTCAGAGAAAAGGAGAGGAGGAGAGAAAGGAAGGGGACATTTAAAAGACTAACATTACTTGGACCTGTGCTGTCTACATCTAACTGCAACTCTCCCTACAGCTGAAGCCAAGCATTTGTTAAACGTGTTCGGACACACACATAAAGAAAGTGGACAGTGTCTGGATGATCAGGGTTTGTTTTCTTCTTCGATTAAAACATTGTAGTGCAGAAAACAACTGTCATGTCTTGAATGTTGGATGTTATGACAGCATGCGAATGCACCACAGAGAACTGAAACCTGTGTCCCAATTCAGGGGCCGTATCCTTCAGAGGCTGCATTTGATGACCAATTACGTCACAGTGGAGCAACTTGGCCATCTCATATTACAGGCTCCTTTAAATGTGGCTGAGCACACTTTCCTGGGCAACGAAGGATCCCGTGGGTGGTTTCTTCGTGGCCCAACATATCCCAAGATTCATTGCGCGCTAGTAATGAAAATAACATACCAGTAAAATCTGCAACGGAGAGCTGAAGATTACACTACACAAGTGTTGTGTTTCAGCACAGGCAACAGGACCCATGTCTTGCAACACAACAGTGAGAGTGGACACAGCTGGTGACACAAAGTAAAAAATCCTCCGTAGGGCAGACTGTCATGTCGGTTCCATCTTCTCCTTCGCTGGGCGTGTCCTCTAGAGGACGTGACCCCAGAGTTGAGTCACAGGTGTAAAGTGTTAGCTACACAATGAGAGAAACCTACTGCAAAAAAAAAAAAAAAATCTAAACCAAAAGCAGTGAGCTCACACTGAGGTGAGTGAAAACAAAAAGAACAAATGGTCTGTACTCATGTGTCCTGCAGCACCAATACATTAAATATAACACTACCATAGCTGCTTCCTGCAGGCCTGAGGAAATCATGTCATATGTTTACTGATAATAACAACAACAATACCTACAGTAATAACAATAGACAATGGTCTGAAAATGAAAAAAAGTAATATAATACATATCAGCAATTTGTTCCCAACATCCCATCATGCCCAGCTGACATGCAGATATTTCTGGTTCAATTCCCTGAGTCAGGTTTGTTGAGGATTCTGATCTTGGTCTTAAACTTCTGAAATCAAAAGAATAAAGGCTCCTGTTGTACACCTGCTGTTGAAGTCTTTTTCAGTAAATACTCTTCGATTGTTGAGGCTTCAGCCTCTTGGCATCTCTACCATGACAAGCTTTGATATTTATTTCCATTCTCCATGTTGACTTGAAGACCATCAACTACACAGACAGAGACACACAGTAAATTTAGGGCCAACAATCCAGGAGGAAACCAGCTAAGAATTATGTTAATGGTCAAATCATCAGCAGTTCAATGTAAATAATCCACTGGGTACCATACAACTCATGAAACAGTTATTATATGTCCAATTCACTGTAATTTTGAACTATAACCTTTCCTACAGATAATGTTGTAATGGTATTTTTAATCATAATAACAATGATGCACAGTTAACAAATCTGTTGTGTGTCTTCTGTTCACTTTGCTTCACTGAGCGTCCTCAGCCTGCAAAATGTTTTGTGGTCACATGCCAACAGAGTGACCGACAGCAGCTAATGTTGTACGTCAGTGGGATGTCCTGTTCAGCTTATGTTCTTCTGTGCAAAACTGTGCTCAGAAACATTTCTTAGCACAGGAAGAGCAAAAGCAGAAGTGACTGTCATGTTAACTGTTTGTTAATTTAACTAGCGTTTCCTGCTTCGGTCTGTGCAGACTTCTGCACTCCAACAACAAAACCTATCCCGGTCTCTGGTGACAGGAATGATACTAGTCTGTACTGGGTTTTTACTAACATTCTTGTTAACAGGTGGAAGTGAGGCTCTCATATACAACAGTTAGAACTGAAATAACTAACTAGATAGAGAAATGTGTATATGTTTGTTGTTGAACATAAAAAAAAAATCAATAAATTATTTATTTATCTTATTTGTAGCAGTTAACACACTCAAACTCAATATTCTTTTTCTTTTAAAGCCCCTCTGACTGGAGACATTTTCTGAGATGTCAACATGTCACTAAACATATTTTGAAGGCACCAGTTTCTCTCTCACTTGAACAAGACAGTGGTCTCAGACGTTTGGACCCCAGTGGTTGTGGCTCAGATACAACCAGGGAACAGAGGACAAGGTGGTGCAGTGACACAGTGTGAGACCAGAGAGAAAGAGAGAGAGAGGGAGACAAAGAGAGAGAGGGAGAGAGGGAGGGAGGAGAGACAGGGGGAGTGACCACACAGTGATGACTGAGGGGACAGTGCCACAGTCAGCAACCAACTTACTTGCAGTTCAGCTGGTTAATACCATGTATGAAGTAACAGTCTCCTCCATTGACGCAGTAGGTCTTCTCCGAGTCATTACAGCGCCTTGCGTGACTCACACCCGGAGATGGGGTGGTGGTGGTCACTACAAGGAGGACAGACGGACGGAAAGACACAGACAGACAGACAGACAAAAAAGGCTGTCACCTCTTCAAATTTAATGCAGCTATAATCCTAGACACCATGCTACTGACCTTTCAAACATCTTTAGTCCCTTTACCAAGATGTTAAAGGGACAAATATGTTTACTCTTTGGGCAGACATCAGTCACTTGGCGCTAAGTGAGCGTAAAGAGCCAGGTGCAGTTGGACAAAGCGGTCTCAGACTTCTGCCATCCCCCACCCCAACACATTCAGCACACCTCCAACTTTTCATACAATCTTTATAACAAACACATGTTATTCTAGTTTAGCTGAAGATACTGAATGTAACAGAGTAAAAGCTCTTATGTCATTGTTTAAATACAGGGTGAATTCTACTGGCCAGGTAGACAGGTAGACAGGTAGACAGGTAGACAGGTAGACAGATAGACAGATAGACAGATAGATAGATAGATAGATAGATAGATAGATAGATAGATAGATAGATAGATAGATAGATAGATAGATAGATAGATAGATAGATAGATAGACAGATGTGTCACTTCTCACAGATCTGCACGCTGATTGTACTCGTGGTGTTTTCTTGTCCTAGGGAGTTTTCAGCCACACAAGTGTAGTTGCCAGAGTCTTCCACACGGACACGACTTATCTGCACCTTTGAGTTTTTTCTTCAGAGAAAGAGAGAGAGAGAGAGAGACAGAGAGAGAGAGAGAGAGTGATACAGAGCAGATAAAAGACACTGTCAGTTACTGTTTTTTTGTTTCAGAAAAAACAGCAGAGTCATCTCTGACTGGCCAGCCTAGACAAGTCCAGAAACAATTGATGATTATATACAAATGTTTATTGTGATCGGCCAGCAAAGCTAATATACAAGTAATAACAGGATTGTAGAGACTGGTTTACTGGTTTACTGTTTCCTCTGAGCAAGTGAGAAAAACACAAACCACATAGTTAAAGGACAGGTACTTCAAAGGAGGAAACAGTAACTCCAAAATCTGTTTGTGGGGAAAATGAAGAAAAACATAAGTGAGACCACAGCTGAACCGGTTAAGCTTTGTTAATTTTGTAGCCCTGTGCAGCATGACACATTATTTTTTCAGCATGTCAGTACATTAAATGGTTGATTTCAAATTTCAAGCAAAGTAAAGGATGATCTTTCATCTGAACAGAAGAAAAGCCAGTCAGCTTTCACTGGGCACACTGAAAATAGGGTCAAATATTTTCCAGCCTTAATACAACATAGAGGACACACAACAACACAGAATGCACAGTCCATGTATATAGTGTAAAAACATAATCACAAAGTTCAGTGAAAGTTACTGTGATGCTTCACTGGTCTGAGTTAGCTATGCTGAGGGAATATTTTTGTCCTGTAGGCACGTGTAGTTATTGTTGATGTTTTGTGCATTAACAGCCTTCAGTGAACATGTTTGTATATTTTGTGAACGCCAAACTGATTGAATCATTTTATTTTCAAGGATGAACGTGAACATGAGCAGCAGTCATACCGGTGAGATTGAACCCATTGTTTAAGTGGTAAAATAGTTTTTCAGTCTCAACATTGTTTTTATTTTTGAGTGTTAAATGTAACTTGTGTGTGTGATTCTTCAGCAGTACAATAATTAATTTAGTTTGGGAGTGGCAGTGACTTGGGGCTGGTGATGGAGGTGGATGAGGTGCTATTGAAAAAGAAGAGAAAACTGTTTACTTAAATGTGAACTTAGTTCAACATTTTAAAAAATGAACTTTAAAGTATGAAGTGGCACAACAACACTGGGCAGTGTGTCCCCCATCAGGAAAAAAGCGTCCATGGAAACAATTCATTCAGCTCATACCAAGACAAACTTTGCTAAACTCTTGATTGGTCTCATGTTAGCTTTGACTGAACTTTACACTGCAGGAGGGGGACTGCAACTCGACTCCTAAAGTGAAGCAGTTCACTTCGAGGCCAGGGACCAACCTTTTAGACTTCAGGACTAGAGAGCCAGAGGTGCTGTGTGTGATGCTAACTAATTTCCAGGTTTTAGGACTTATTCCTGCAGCACTGTACTCAAAGGTCATTTGATTTGATATCTGTAACTTGAAGGTTTACTAATTGTAGATTTACAGACGTTTGGTAAACAGGAAGTAAAAGTCTTGCTTGCTAACAGAGGCTACAGTCTGGGTAAGTATCCAACAGAGCTGCACAACAGGAACCACTGCAGCATTTGTTTGAAGACACTCATCTGTATGGATCTCTAACATTTGGAAACTTCTGGTCCATGCAGTTGTGGAGGCTGAACATCAGCCTGATAGACTCACTTGTTGGTCTTTATCTTGAGGTCTCTGCCTTTCTGAAGCTCGTGTCCATCTTTGTACCAGCGGAAGGAAGGGCTGGGATTCCCCGACGCCTCGCACTTCAAGTACAGCTTGTCCCCTTCCACCAGAGACTGGCCTCGCATCAGCCGCAGTTTAGGAGCAGAGGCTGGACAGAGAGAGAGAGAGAGAGAGAGACAAAGACAGAGAAGGAGAGACAGGTAGATAGAGAGAGACAAAGACAGAGAAGGAGAGACAGGTAGATAGAGAGAGAGAGAGAGACATACACAGAAAGTCAGAGGGGAAGTGTGAGAAAGAGAGAGGAAGAGAGGAGAGGGGAAATAAAAGCTTGCATTATTGAAATTAACATAAAACATTAGTCTATCAATTCAAAATGTGTGTGTGTGTGTGTGTGTGTGTATGTGTATGTGGTGAATTAAAATCTGTGAGGGTTCAGATGTCAAATCCTGAGGCAGAAGGTCAAAGTTCACATGAGCAATAGCTAAAAAACGAAGGAAAATCAATAACGTCTGACATAACACACACACACACACACACACACACACACACACACACACACACACACACAGAAGCTCCTGCGATGCTTTCATGTGTATCACACACACACTCTGACTCTTGGATGGAGAAACTGAACTTCCCAAAGTGCAAAA
>OMNW01031591.1:0-18434 GCA_900303245.1 Selene dorsalis
ATAATCCTCCTCCTGAGACCACGACCCGTGAATATGATCACCACTTTTAACTGTCCGTTGAACCACATGGGGGGGGACAGACTTGAAATGGCTCAGGGACTCGATTATGACAGAATGAAGAACAGAAATGCTGCTTTTTAGTTGATATTTTTTTCCTTTATCTTGTCTTTGGATTTGGATTTAAAACCAGATCCAGACCGTTTTCGGGGCTTTATTGTTTGTATGTGTACTGAGGAGCTGCAGGAAGATTGCTGTTGATGGACACATAATCGCTGCTAGGCTCGGACTATGAAAAAGCTCAATGTTTATACTGTGTCTGTTTACGAGACAAGCTGCGTGATTATTTTGTGTGTTGTCGAATGCAACTGTTCCTGCTTGAATTTGAGATGTTCTTATCATGGACTTAGTTTTGAAAATCTTCTGTTTGGCTTGAATGATTGTTTTCCAGCTTTGATTCAGACTTTATCAGCAGTTTATGACAAGTTGTAACACTGGCCGCCCTGAAAATGCTATATATGCAAATATGCTGACAAGTTTCAGTCACAAAAATAGCAGAGTGACATAATTTTACCATGCAAAAGCTTCAAGTCCTGTTAGAGAGCAGCTGAAGACAGAACAAATGAAGTCATTGTGCAGGGTGTACAGGCCCGTCTCTCCATTAATTAAACCATTAAAAGAATCCTAGAGGAAACACTGGTTATATTTATTATTATTTATTTATAAGTGGTCTTGTTATACAACCACTTACAAAGGGAAATGTCATAAAGTTAAATGGTACAAGCATGAAAAACAAAGCATGAAATATGATGTTATCCAGCAGGTGATGTTACATTTCCACTTTAAGTCTGTGTAACAAAAGGAGGATCTTGCGTTCATTGATTGGCTATACTGCTAATCCATGCAGTCCTGGAGGGTTAGAGCCAATCCCAGCTGATATAGAGCGAGGGCAGGGGACACCCTGGGCAGGTCGCCAGTCAATCACAGGGCAGACATTTAGAGACATTCAACCTTTTCCACTCTCATGAACAGGCAGTTGTGCATGTCTTTAGACTGTGGGAGGAAGCTGGAGAGAACATGCTGCTACGAGAAAGTCCCTACGCCTGGAAATTGAACCCAGAACCCTCTTGTTGAGAGGCAGCAGTGCTACCCAGCCCACCACCAGCCCCCCCTACTAATCATAGAATCTAAAAACATCTCTTGGCATAGTGGCAAGCCATGGTGATGATGATGATGATAAAGTGTACAGTAGATACATGTTTAAAGGAAGGAAGGTGTTGAGAGAGAACAATCATCTTTTGGGGAGTTGCACAATACGACTACACTTTTGTTTGTCAGTATCTAAGAGGAAAGTTCAGGGAAAAGTATTCTTCCCTTGGTTCACACAGTTTTAACAACTATACATTTCCACATACTCACACAATAATGCACATAACAACAAATGACTCAGTTTAAAGGCCTCATGCTGGGCACTTATCTCTGGGTTTATTTTAACTGTTTGTATCCCTAACAAGATGTATCAATAGTTTTGAGTACCTGTGATCCGCTTAATATCGTTTTCCAGCTCCTTTCTGTAGCTCTAGCAGCACAGGTCGTTTAGCCAATCAGAGTTCTTTCCTTTCAGAGTTCCAACAGCCAGCTGTGTGCAGACGGAGGATGTCTGTGGAGGGGCAGTTTGAGTGCTGACATGCTTGTACTTCACAGAGCGTTGTGATGACCAGACAGATAAAGGAGTGTCATTGGCCGAGTAAAACTGATTTCAACGTGTCATGAGATGATCCATAATCATGTGCATATGAAATGATAACAGCAGCACAAAACCGTTCACTGCCATTAAAACAGCCTCACAGCAACAGTGAAAAAAAACACAGTGTATGAACTAAGTTGTGTGACAGTTACATTTGTATTTTCCTCATGTAACACATGCTTCACATGCATCGCTGTTAACGGCTGTATGGTTACCGGTAATCCAGTTAGCGGCTGCTGTAAACCGCAATTCATTAACTGCTGAACATGTTAGCGTCTTCCTGAGACAGAGTTTATCTTACTGGTTGTGGAGCAGAAGTCGATCCAGACAATGTAGGGACTGCAGTGTGTTTTATCAGCAGTTTCTTCGCAAAACCAGCATTGTACCTGCCAAGTTGGTAAAGGAGTCTGCGGTGAAACGAGCCGAACAGAGGAGCAGGTTTGGACTAAAATCCTGCGGGGTCTGAGTATAAATAAACAAAACCTACTGATCTCTAAAGAATGTGCAATGACACATTACCTTCCTTCCCTCTCGCTCCCCTACACCAACACAAAAGGTAAAGTGGAGCTTGCCAGCTGGTCCAGGTGGGCGGAGTTGCCTTATGCGTGGCGTCACACAAAGGAGGAAGTGCTATCAGTCCGTCTTAAAGGGAGAGTTCCTACAAACGGGCGGTGTGCATTTCTCTGTTTATGACCATTTTGATGCCTGGGACAGTATATACATAGCCCAGATACCTTCCCAATCATGAATAAAGATCACATTTTTCATGCCATGGTTTCTTTAAGTAACATAAACAGAAAGAAAGTGAACAAGCCCAGAGTGAATCTGTCATTTAACAATGCATGACCATGGAACTCCAGCACACAAAACCACACTTTTTTATTTAATGGACTTTCTTCTACTCATCACTTGTTGTATAGTATGATTTAGGCATTGATCTGTATCTCTGAATGTCCTACTGTATGGTTTATATATAGGTTTTGTCAAAGTGCAGCTATGGAATTGCTAATGAATCAGTGAATACAGCTCCAGTTGTGCATTTCCTTAAAGCACTGCAGGTGTGTATTAGAATTGGCTTGTTTGAAAGTATCTTTGGCTTGTATTTTTGTATTCATTCATTCAAAAAAAACCTGTTTTGATCCTACAGTAGGGAAATTTACTTGTTTCAGAGCAGTGGAAGGAAAAATGAAATGAAAAGAAAAAAATAGTGTTTTTGTAAAAACTAAATGTACATAAGCAACAGTATATGCAAGGAAATTATAATAAATTAAATTCTGGCTCATGCACAAAGTCACTGTGTGTGATCGCTCCTGCAGATTTAGCCTTTGAGGGATGCTGACAGGTTGCCAAAGGTGTCATTATTGGACACTAAGCCACCACAAACTGCCAAAACAACATGAAAGCATGCTGGCATCCATTCAGGAAATTTGAAATTTTAGTCAAGGAACCTGACACTGCTGCACCAGTATACAGCAATCAAACAGGAGCAGGTGGGAAATCAGTGAAAATTTTGGTGATTCAATGTTGTGTTATTGAATAGATGTATTATTGCAGCAATAGGCTGGGTCAAGGTTGTAATTCTGGTCTGTATCTATTGCCGAAAAACACCTTTTGACTAGAGCTCAGTTTCTCATGCCATCATTCTGACCAAGTTGGTTGTCAAGTCTTGAGATGAAGGCATATGCATCTAAGTGCAGCTGGATCATGAACTTTGAGAAATGCAGACTGCAGGTGGTAGCTGCACCTCCTCTTCTCCACTGACTTTGAGCACAGGAGCACCACAGGGATCTGTGTTGAGTCTGCTCCTGATCTGATTACACATGACAGGTACAGTTGTTGATATCAGCATCCTGGATCATCCTGCAGAGGGGAGGTCAGAGCCGTAATCACAGAGGTGCAACGACGGAAATATCTTACTTGACACCAGCAAAATGAAGGGAATAATTGTGGACTATGAGGCCCTCTATCCTTCTCTTTATCCTTTTACTGACAAATGTGCTTGTCAGTGACTCTAAGGTCCTGACTGTCTGTCATTGCCTGGAATGACAGCTGCTGCTCCTGAATGTCCATTCAGGACATATATCGGCATCTCTGTCTGAGGGAGACACGCAAAATCATCTAGGAACACAGAACCACCCAGCACACAACCTGTTTATCAGACTGCCATCTGCTCGACGGTACCTCAGCATCCAGAACCAACAGGTTGATGAATAGCTTGTGCCTGCAGGCAAGCAGAATCCTGATCAGCCACACATAATGCGTAGTATGTTCAAATGGTTGATGAGCACCTCGTCTCACTGCTCAGCACTAACTTAGATTTGGGCAATTGTTGGATGATGTTGCATGAGACCAGTGGCTTTGCTCTTTATGAAGTAATAGGTTCTATCCCTGTTATCCTGTATCTCTTGTAAAAGTTGCCTCTTCTTGTCAGTAGGTGATATAAACATGTAGAATACCTGCATCTCACCTCAAGCATCTCATTGTACAGCTGTTCTTTATATATTGTTCAGATAAACAATTACATTTCAGGTGGCTTTTGCATGTGTTGGAACCTGCACCCACACCTTCATAGGGAAACAAATGCATACATGCCTGTTTTTAAAATGCAGAAAAACTGCAGAGAGCAAATGTACACACTTGAATACAACACATCAGAAAGGAATTAACAGGAAGTACAATGCAATTTCAGAAAATTCAACATGAAAAAAAACACCAAACAAAAAAAAGTGAACTCACTTTCTTTCTTATTCTTGAATACAATCTATGAAAAATATATAAATGAAGTTGCTCTCACATAATTTTACAAGAGTTGACGTCCATTTCCTTTTTTTTTCTTGCTGCGCTGCAGTTTTGTTGTCCAAAATGACTCCTCTGAAACAATGCTCTTATCTGAAATGCTTTTGAAATCCTGTTGCGCTTTTTTGAATAATGACTTTCCTAAAATGCCATTGTGGTTATGGTTTGTTGATATTTTGTAGGTGTAGAGGTATGAATGTAGGTGTGTTTGGCACCTCAGGGCCATATATGTGTGTGTGCACATCTATCTATTGATAAATGCACACATGATCACTATCACATCTATCTATCCATCTCCCTGTACGGTGACTGTGGCAAAGCAACAACAGGTGCCTGTTTGTTGCTGTTTTAGCTGTTAACTGTCTTGCCATATGACAAAGATTTTAATCCACCTGTGTTATATAGTGTGGCTGCTCGTTTTGATGCTGTTCAGACAAAGCAAAACAAGTAATCACCTAATAATGACATCACTGGGTGCATATGTCAAATCTATAATTTGTGTTAAATCACACATTTGCGGGGGAAGAAAAGTAAGTTATCAGATGGGTGACACGCCTGTAAAAAAAGGGAAGCAAAACTGAATAAAATTTGTAGATTAGATCTTAAAAGTCACAGTCAGCTGATCGAGGGTGACAAGCGTTATTTTATGTGATATGATCAGACACTTTGTAGCAGTAAAAGCCCGGGGCAACATCGTGCCATCACTAAAGTTGTGATTACAAGATGTGAGATGACAAACACAAATGTTCACTCATCACCGAAACATGAACTGAACCTATTATTTTCATCCCTTTAAACACAGCTTCCGTGTGTCTGTATCACATATAACACCACCAGCCTCTCTGAAATCTGAAAATATATTTTGTCTTCACTTATAAAAACAAGTCCAGGGAAAGAATGCAACCACATAGTTTGGGAGAAAGAGGCAGTACAATAACAACAATAACAGGGGTACAAGGTTTCCCACCAGCTGTGATCTCCAATCGTGCTCTTGCCTTAAGCAGCCACCCACAGCGAAATATTCTCCCACAACTCACACACGCAAAAGAACCAACTAGTTGTCAATTTGAAAATGTGGACAGGAGGAATGTTAGTTTATCCACCACTGATTGGATTGTTTGCCGCTGTGGTGCTCAGACTGCGGTTTGACTGATGACAGATATACCTGGTAGGTGGGGGCCGGGGGGTCATACCAAAGGCGAGACATAACACATGACCTTTCCGACCCTTTCTGTCTGTGTGTGTGTGTGTGTGTGTGTGTGAGAGAGAGAGAGCGAGAGCTAGAGAGAGAGAGAGGGGACAATGAAGTTTAACGTTAGGTGTCCTGCGGTTACGGGGTAGACCTGAAGTGAAGGGTCACAGCATGAATAAGTCAGTGTTTGAATATTTCTGATGTGATGGAGGAATCCAGCAGTGGGGCAACATATCTATAGACAAAACAGATTCTGAGAAAATCATAATGGTAATACAAATTTTCTTTGCAACTTTGAGCAGTTAATCCTCTTTTACAAACCTCTGTCAGGTTCTCACTTACATTTTTCTGCAAAGACGAATGTTTGAGCCACTGACAATTTAAAAACTGGATGATATTCAAAAAAAAAAAATCTCTTACCTAATGGTGCTTTTACTCCCAGCAAGTGTTGATTTAGTTCTTTGCAGGCTTTCATGTCTAAGTGTCTGAAGGACTGATGCACAATTGTCTACATTAAAGACTAAATTAGATCAGATTCAGCTTCATTTTCATTGTGAAGAATATTAATGTTTCCTCACAGCTGTTAATGCTAATTCTACGTATTTAGTGTCAGCAAATACAGGCAAGAGCTTCCATATAAATCCCACCTGTCCATGTGCACACTGAAGCAGTATTTTGATTGCAGGTATTCTCTAGGCAACAATTTAGTCGAAAGCAACTGGACTTGTATTTGTCTATGAAGACGTTTCGCCTCTTATCCAAGCGGCTTCATCAGTTCGTAAACGCTTCGGTCTGACTAGTCCTCACTAGTGCTGCTGTGTCAGACTAGTGAGGACTAGTCAGACCGAAGTTATTTTAATCAAGAGGGTCCTCTTCATCCAGCTTTTAAGTACAAAAATCCCCTCTCCCCCAGCTCCAACAGACAGAGTTTCCTTGACCTCGGGTGAAGATTGAAATTTGCAGTAAAACAAGTGGAAGTCAGCCCAAAGGCAAGCTGTCAAATCTGTACTCACTGTCACAAATGATAACTTTCTCTTTAAATTTTTTGAAAAGTAAAAATCAAAAATAAAGTAATTAAAATATTTTTTTTTTTACTATACCTCCATTGGATTTATGTGGTTCATATGCTTAATTGGAGCTGAAGTCTTGTCACATCTCTTACTCATTTTCAGGAGAATCTAACTTGAAAATACTGCTTCAATGACTGTGATGTTGACAAGTTACATTCAAGGAATGGGAGCTACTTTTAAACCAGAAATTGCATGCTTCACTGCTGTTGTGCAGTTTTTTGTTATTGGTTTTATTTCATCTTATTTTATCTCCTCCACGGTCATAAAACAATGGGAAACCATCAGTGCTGGGAGGTCGAACAGTCATACAGAAAGTTGTATCTTCTGACTGCAACAAACAAGTGGTTTGTTTAAACTTCAAGATGAACAAGAATGTATCAAGAGATTTAACTCCGCCAGGGATTTAGTGACCCTCGTACAAAGCCCTTTGGATCGTGACCTGTCCCTCTCTGCTTAACCTCTGACACCTGATACCTTCACCCTGAGGGTGGAAGAAAGCTGCTCATGTGTTGGAGATTGGCAGGGTCAGGTGGAGGGCAAGACCATACTCAAGAAGGTAGATGGTATCTTAGGGGAGGCCACCCAAAAGAGAAGGTCGAGGTGTATTTAACTTTGCAGTACATTAGAGATTTCTTCCTAAGGCCTTATTCATCTTTGTTCTGTTTGATTAAAACTGTGATTTCTTAATTCAGCCATTAATTATTCACAAGTAGTCATTGAAATTGAAGACTATTAGTATCCGAATATCCTTTATACATTGAAGCAGCCAGATATAAGGATTTTGTGCACCAGATCCTTTTGTCACCTCTGATAAAATCCTACAAGAACTCCAGGGGTTTCCACAAGCGCCGGCTGTCGGCCGTATAGCCGACTACACAATTAAGTCCAGGCTGTACCCCGCCTCTCACCCCTAAGTCAGCTCAGATAGGCTCCAGCTCACCCCTGACCCTAGGAAGGATAAGCGGTATAGAAAATGAATACTCTGTTTACCGCAGACTTCATTGCTCACAAGTGAGAGAATCTCATCCACAGCCCCGACATGCGGTGTGTGTGTGTGTGTGCATGTGCTCAGCGTAGTCAGTGTGTAGTGTTAAGGCCCTCAGAGGCAACAGAAGTAGAGCTCACCAGATGCTGCTTTTTTCACCATAAAAACGGTACATCCTTACTTACTCAGGCTATCCGCTGCAAAATTTCATCAGTTTAATCAGTGCATATTGAAAAAAGAGACGCGAAAAGAAAGGCTAACTGCATCGCATCATTTGGCCCAAAACAGTGTTCTACCAGTAATCCAGTCTTCTCTTCAACGTGTAATTATCACCACCTGTGACACGTGAGAGTGTATTTTCATACACTTCATTAGTTACACTAATGAATAAAAGAAGATGCAATATGTTGTTGTAATAATAATAATATGATAACAATATATAGAGTAGATATACGATCTGTAGCTCAAATAACCATCCCAACAATTAGCAGATCCTGGAAACCCATCATGGTGTTTATTTGGAATGAAATCACTCACAAAGACGAGCCAATTGCTTTTTCAATTTTTCTAAAATTAAATGCAGTTTTGAGCAAAGCTGTAATAGAAATGCAGCTTTCCACGTTTCGACTGAAATCTTCTGAAGTGTTGGAACATCGCACTCTATATAACATACATTTTCTGGGGTGAGAGCCGGTGTTCCCCTTTTTTTGGGGGGGGGTTCAGTCATGGCACCGAGGTGAAACATCACGTATGCTGCTATGCTGCTGATAGCTCTTGGCATTGTGGCATATAACATAAAGTTATATGATTTAAATAACAGTATGATGTGTGCCACATAATTTTGTCACTTTACATAACAAGAAACAAGCTGATCCAGTCATATCAAGCCAAGCTTATTACTCTAATTTAATTACAATTAATAAGCACAATCCAAGGATTCTTTCTGACACAGTATCTCGACTAACACACAATAAGTTGCCAATTACTAGTACTGATCTCTCTGCACAGGATTTCATGCAGTTTTCTAATCACAAAGTTGAGGACATCAGATCTAGAATACCCCAACCCAGGGGATTAAACTGTGTGGCCACAATGCCCTTTTTCACCGAACAAGGTTTTTGTGAGTTAGAGTCTATTTCTTTGGCTGCGCTAACTGATGTTGTTATAGCTGCAAAAAGTAACCGCTCTCTGGACCCTCTGCCAGCATGGGTTGTTAAGGAACTCTGGTCAATATTAGGTCTCTATTTACTATCCATTCTTAACCTCTCTCTCTCCACAGGGGTTTTCCCTGCATGCTTTAAAGGAGAAGCTCTGTTTTTTGCAACCTGGATCTTATTTCTAGCATAAAATACGTTCATTTACTCACCCGAACAACTTTGGTGTAACTTGGAGTCCTTCGGACGATATTTACATCCACTCAGTTAAGTTAAGGTAAGAGTGTGTTGTTGTGTGTGGTATTTGTTTGTTTGTCTACTTTTCATCAGCTCGTACAGCACTTTGATGTAGAGCGCTTTATAAATACATTTATCATTAATATTATCATCTTCTGTCAAGAAAAGCCTTCGTTAATCGAGCTGCAATTTGCTCTCAGCTTTGCCCAATTTTCAGACTGTTAGAATCAATGCAGTGACATCTTAGACAAAAAGCCTGGTGCAACATCTTAAATTGGTGAATTGTTACCCCCCTGTGGCGCAGTATAATATCAGGGTGTTGCTGGGAAAATCTCTGCAAAGAAAAAAAAACTGTGGCCCTCTCAGCAGTCCGAGGGTCAGCTGCAATCAGAGAATCTTTTATTGTAGCAGCATGGACTGTGATCTCGGATTTGTGTCGTGGGGTTTAAATATTGTCAGACTCCTGTCAGACGTCCTTCACACTGTAAATCCAGACTTGTATTGCAATGCATTGCTCTGTGTGTTGGTTCAGTTTGTCTCTTGTTATAAACTTTCGCTGTCTCACCCCTGCTTCACAGCTGAATGTGTGTGACTCAGTAATGTACAGTGAAGTGACTAAACTCGGATCAAGTGGCAGCCTGTCAACAGCGTTTTTCAACGCCGCGCCGCCTTCTAATGTGAACGAGGCGAAACGCAAAACGCGGGCGTGACGTGCAGGTCACGTTTGATGTGAAAAATTGTGATTTGCGATAAAAGAGCAGTGGCGGCAATTGCCAATGATGAGATTTTCCCGCCGCTCCGAGGGCTGTTTAAATGGGGTCACCAGTGGGAAGAGGCCTTTCTGTTACTGAGGACTGTCATATCAAAAGGGAAACACAAGGAAATCTGGTCCTGAGTTCCCGTTTTTGCACTCCAGCCACGTCCTCTGTTAAACTTGTCATCCTCACCACCGTGCAAGAAAAAGAAAATCATAAGGAGCTTGCTTTTTTCTGAATGCAAATCAATTTCCTCCCAATATTTATGCCACGGCTGCTGTTACAGTTGACCCGAGGGCTGAAGTGAAGTGCAGAGGAAGGGCCATTTTTGGAGAATTCAATCTGCTCCTCCGTCGCTGTGGTCATTCCATGTGTCAGCAGAAACACCCCAGAGGACTCTCTCGCTCTTTCTCTCTGTCCTTTCCTCTCTGACTCTTTATTCTTCCAAGCCTCTCTTCTTCTGTTATTTACAACACAACAGTTGTACCGAATCTGATTCTGGTTTTCTTCCTCCCCGCTATACTGTATCAAACTCAATTTACAATGTTTAGGAATTATGTGAGTATCTGAGTTTCAGAGCTCGGGAGTGTCAGGATAGCTTTGCAGAGGAAGGACATTTTGACCAGTCATCATGTTGGGAAAGGCCTTTAAAGGGCTGACTGGGTTTAAGACTCTGTGTCTTGTGGCCTAATTGTGAATCGAAATACTCCATAATCTCCCGGGGACCTTTGCAGTACATCTTAACAGCACTGCAATGCCATACCAATATCTTGATTTAAGTGGGATTTCCATGTGTTTTTGGATAATTTAACAAAGCATTCACCAAGACCTGGCCACCTGGGAACCACCATCCAACACTTTGCAGGGTTTGTTATTTCTGGGTGTTTTACCTGAAATGTGCTCTATTTTTGTTTGATCCCTCAGAAAACAGTTAGCCAATCAGAACAGAGGCTCGGAGTCTCCTCTCTTCTGGCGTACATGGACCTGTTAATGGGGCTCCAAAGAGGGAGCCTGAAAGGAGCAAGACAACACTGTGGTTTTTAGTAGAGATGTGTAAAATATAGAATAGAATAGAATAGAATAGAATAGAATAGAATAGAAAGTTTATTTGTCTGACCCAAAAGGTGACAGAAATTTGTCTTTCATCAACATCACTTTTACACACATAAACACACACACACAAAACATTAAAAACTTAAAAGTAAATGTAAATTAATATTTAAAAGCAAAGGACCAGCATGGAGTCATTATTATGTTTCTGAAGTTCTTGTGCTGTTTAGGGCTGTGATTGCAGATGGAGTCAATGATTTTATATGGAGTGTTTTTCTGCCCAGTGGGACTTTGTATTGCCGTCTGATGGGAGTAGACTGAATGAGTGATGCAGGGGATGAGAGGGTTCCTCTGTGATCAAGGTGGCTTTCCTGATCACACAACGCTCACTGCAGGTGGAACAGAGGAGTTTGTGGTGAACCAATTATTTTGCCGCCTTGATCTGTGATGCGTGAGTTTTGTTTTCTGTTTGCTAGTGAGGAAGTTGTACCAAGATGTGATATTGAAGGTGAGAATGGATTCTATGAGTGACCGGTAGACCATTATTAAAATCTTTTTACTGACATTAAAATTCCTCACCTTCCTAAGAGGATGGAGAGACGCTGGAGTGCTTTATTGTAAATAGTGTTGGAGTGTGTTTCAAAGGACGGGCGGGTGTCTATCTGTGTCCCCAGCTGTTCAGCCTGCTCTCCCTGAGTAGACAAAGGTTTAAAAAGCTGCTCTGTCTCTGCCCATACATCAAAACTCCCTTGTCTTTGAAATATTTAGTTCAAGTGATTTCTCACTAAAAGTTGTGACCAGATCATCGACTGTCAGTTGGTGCTGGGTGAGAGCCTTCATATTGTCATGAGCATATTTAAAAAAAAAAAATCATTCCCTCCCTGCTATAATAATAATAAAACACAACCTTGTGGGAGCCCTGTGCTTATAACCAGTTTACTGGATTTAAACCATTTAAAAACACCTGCTGTGGTTTGTCCATTAGAAAGTCCTTCATCCATAAAATCAAATATGTGATGTTTAGAAAAAGTATTTTGGGTTTGTGGGTTTTAGGATTCAGACATGTGGTCAGATGTGATCTATGGGTAAATATGGTTTTATCCTTTTAAAATAATAAAGTATTTTATAAAATTGTGATTGGACTAATTAGATTGTGTCAGTTGAGTGGGCAGTCCTTTAGCATAACACCACTGTGGCTGACAGAGAGCTAGCACTGTGACATAACCTGTAATTTTCAGTATCTTTAGAAGTTTTAGCTGAGAAATAGAATTGTCTTCTTTTGACTTAGTTTGTATTTGGATTCACAGAGAGACTAATACAAAAAAATGACAAACCAATGAAACAAGAGCTTAAAAAGTCTGAGTGATTACATACTTGGGCATCGCTATCAAGATTTGTTTGGAAGAAAACAATTGACACAGAAAGAGAAATGGAAGGAGGGACTCTTGTTGATTAGCTCAGTCAATGTGAATACAAACGGATGGAGCATAGATTCGTGTTCAAGCTTTGAGAAACTCTGTCCGTCTTATCTAAACTGCAGTAGGATTACTCAACATGACAACAAACTGCTTTGACAGCAGGTTAATATGGACAACCACATTATGGTTTGGGAGAAAGAAGAAGCTAAAGAGAGTCTGGAGCGTATGTTGCATTGTGGGAAGGAGCAAGAGGAAGAGAGCAATAGAATGAAATGTGATTGAGGTACACCATGTTGATTATCCTAATCCAACATGAATACTAATGGGAGGACGATAAGACATGTGGTGATCACTGTGAAAACCCGGCAGGCGAGCGGATTAGTTCACAAAGGATGTTGGATCCTTTCAATACTCAAAGTTAGAGGTTTGGTTGGGTTTCTGGCATTTCTGAAAACATAGACTGGAAAAATTACAGCTGACCATTTCACAGGAACAGGGGAGTAGTATAAACATTGCATCATGGGAGAAAGAAAGACAGAATCAAGAGCAAAGATGAAGCCTGTCAGTCCAGTGTGATTATAAATGAACGGACAGAGGATTACAATGACAAATATCTCAGAGAAAGGAAAAAAAAACCCTCTGAGAATGCAAGAATGAGGATTAGTGCACATGACAACATGCTAAACTGGCAGAATGTATTGAATTTATAAACAAATGTCTCGTGGTTGATCAGTGTTTTGGCACTTGGACGGAAAAGAATTGTAAAGTGGCATCATGGGAGTTGCAGGAGATTCAGCTTCACGTTATATTGCGGGAATGCTGAGAGAAAGAGAGAGAGGGACCGTGTGTTGATTAGCTTAGCCTCCAAATAAATGCCAATTGATGGACAATGGATCGGGATTAAACCTACAGATCCTTCCAGAAAGCCCTCTGAAACTTTCTCTGCCCCTTTATCTCTCTTCTCTTTCATCTGGTGTGGAGGAGCTTAGTCCAAATGCCAGCACATAATGTTGATTAGCGTCAACTCACATTCTTTGCACTGGAATGAATCTGCAGCAGTGCTCGGGTAAAATGCATGTGGATGGATTAACTAATATATTTTGATTTCTGAAATTTGCTTTCATAACACACAAGTCATGTTAATAAAGCGAGTGGAATTGGACTGAACCAAACTGAACTTTAGCCATTCAAAAGTTCAGCATCTGTCCACTGTCAGGATGAGGGAGGGTGTTTTTTTTTCTTTCATTCTTCTGCCTCTCTCAGTCAGACTCTGTTTATAGTCGGTGCCTGATGGAAGATTTTGTGGTTGAAAATATATTTAGAAGTTAGATTTGTAATAACCTCAGATAACAGAATTCACATCAGAGAGCCAAGACGTGTCCATTGATGTAGAAATACATTCTCACCAAATCATTGCTGCAATCTAGGAAATGCAGCAACAGCAGAATCAGACCCCACAAAAGACATGAGCAGTCACAAAGGTTGTGTCCAGGTTATCTAACACACTTATTGGCTCACATGTAACTTTTGGATTTATATCCAGAAGAAGCAGGGTCACGGGGTGGGGGGTGGGGGGGTTGGAGCCAATCCCAGCTGACATTGGGCAAGAGCAGGGTGCACCACGTCACCAGTCCATCACATGACAAATATGTTGTGTCCATTACAGGACGGACATATAAAGACAATGCACACAATCGCACCAGTTGGTGAGTGTGCATATCTTTGAGAGAACCTACACAGGCATGGGGAGGATATGTAAACTTCACCTGGAAAGGCTCCAGGTCCCAGAACCTTCATGTTCATCAGAAGCTTATTGTCTCACTTGTGTGGAACAGAGTCCAGTCCCGCTGTTTTAGTCGAGGCATATCTTGACATCAATCCCATTTGTAGTGGTAGCGTATAACATTTTAGGTGATGATTGTGTTTACACAAGTTGCTTGTTTACACATCCAGCAGTTACAGTGTGTTTGTGTCCACCTGATGAATCTAAATCCAGTGTTCTCTCTTCTTTTAGCTCTGTATTTAGTCTCTATGACCTCCTGAGCCACTTTAGCTGCTAAGTGCTTCACTGTGCTCACCAGCTGCTCTCTGACTGAGTCTGTCTGCTCTTTACTGCTGAGCAGTGGAGGACAGCTGCTTTTTACACCTTTCACTAAAAACATCTGCAGTTGAAAACTACGAAAGCGGTGTGGCCCGACAGAAAAACAGTGAGGTCACCAAGAAACTCTGTAGCAACAACCTTTTTTTTTTAAAGAAAGTATTATCACAGAATTGATTATGATCACTTTATGTTTTCTAGTTCAGTATTTCCATCATATATGAATGATGGACAGTTTGAGACATACTTTTACACTATGTATTAGGCAAGAATAAGAGTGCTCCAACACTTGTGAAAGAGCTGAGCACTGTCAGCTTATCCTCAGTGGGTTGACAACATGCTTTAGTCACAGCTTGAAGCTCTGACAGGAATTGCGTTTCAACTTCAACTCAATCAGTTGCCAAGATGTCAGATCACAGATAAAAGTCTGAGGAGCATAGCCGTCAATCTAAAGTACTGCTTTCTGTTTTTTTTAAACTTTAGTCCTCTTTAGTTTATTTTAGTTTATTAAGGTGTCTTGAGAAGCACCGCACACCTCCCCTAACTCTCTGAGCGCTTAAACTCATTTTACTGTCTTTGTTTTCCTTTTTAAAATAAGTTACATTAAATAACCTAGTGATTTATATAAAACCAGTTTGATCATTTGTCTGGAAAAACAGCTTGTCGGTTTCATCTGAGGAAACAGCATAATGTAGATGAATAAAATATTATTATTCCTGATAGAAAACCATTTGTCTCAGCTGGGCAGAATTACTTCTTGTATACGAAGCTTGGCAGCTGTTCTAAATCTTTAATGCTTCAAACATTGATCGAATTCACTTGTTTGAAGTGAGACAAACTCCAAAACAAGATGATAGATAAAAACAATGACACATGAGAATAAATATCAAAATAAGTCATCATACAATCAATTATACAAATGTGTGCAGGTGTAATTAAAAAAGGGACCCTGAAAAAAAAATCTCTCACCTCATTACATCTAAATCCTTTGAATTCACTCAGAGTTGTTGTCTTCACTCCTCATCAGCTGCAGTGACTCAGCTAATCATGTGGGTCATTATTGACCTCTGCGGGGGGGCTGGAGAATCATCACCTGCAGGGTCTTACTCAACATGAAGGAAGGGAGAAGCAAAAAAAGACCAGCCACCAAGCACTTGTCTGACCGCTGCCTGTGTTTGAATAATGTGATCATGAAGTAACACGAGCCACACAAGATCTGATTCAGGATTAAACAAGCTGATACAATGAGCACAAGGGTGGATTTGTGTTCATTGAGAGCATTTTTTTTTCCCGCAATCTGTTTATTGACATTTTCAAATGAAGGACAAGTAACAAAAGCCAAGACCAAAACCAACGACCAAGGACAAGAGACAACTTGACAACATAAAACAGCAGAAATGCATGAACAATAACAGTACAATATAAAAAGTAAAATAAAACAAATGAAAAACATAAAAAAAAACCCAAAACAGACCTAAACATAAAACGCTGACATCTTAATTTGGGGGATTTGGTGGGAAGAGGCAGACTGTCGCAGTTGAGGAGAAGTTCAACAGCATGTATTGATTGGATTGCTAGAAACTGTTGCCTTGTGAACGCTGGTACGCTGTCATCATCTTTTTTCTCTCCAGCCTTTGGCGTGCTGTCATTAATGACATATTTCCTGCTCTGTCCTTGCCTGAGACGCATCAAGATACATTCATGTTTAAACTATGAAAGGAATGTGGATAAATGCGTCACTGACTACCTCGGCAAGTGGTTTGACAAAATGTTTGTCAAAATGCCCGTTTACACTTGTATGTAGGGCTAATCACTTATGTCCACTTGTGATCGGATCTCTGAAGAGGCATTTTAATGACAGGTGTATGACCCTGTTGGTATCTCATGAGGTTTCCCCTTTAAATGACATAGTGTTATAGTGTAAATGTGAGCTCCCATATCACAGATTCGATTTGGAAAAGGGAATTTCTTTCTGTGTATCTCCTCATGGTAACTATTGCAAAAGATGTTTCAAGCAACAGTGAGTAAGTTTCCCTTTCTCCAGTCAAACAGAGTCTGCATCATCCTCCCTGCCTCTTTCTCCCCATCTGCCTGCTTCCCTTCGTCTGTCCTCATCAGAAACTTTCCTCCTTCAGTCTTGGAACACATGGCCTGCTCTCATTGCCAAAAAACACTTGATTTATGCCCTCCAAGTCTCACTACTTGGGAAAGGGAAGAAAGCCTGAGTGCGAGAGACAGAGAGAGAGAAAAAGAGGAAGAGACAGCATCGTCTGCACTTGGAGGGGACAGACACATAATGAGAGAGAATCCCCAGGTTCTCAAATTAGTCAGATTCCATGAATCAAACACACTTTCAAGCTCTCTCACACTCATAATCGCACACACACACACACACATATGCACGCACACAAGGCTGTGGTTATGCTAATGCAATTAAACACTCTGGGAAGGAGGGAACAAGTGCCAGTGAGGGCGCTGCTCTTGCTGATGCTGATGAGCTGAACAGAGAACATTGCATTACCATTACAGATGGGGGGAAGATGGGGCAGGTGGAGGAGGTGGAGGGCTGCAAAGGGGAGAAAGGGTGAGTGAGGAAGAGTGGAGAGGGAGGAAGATGCAGAAGAAGTGGGAAAAAAAAGGAATGAGAGTGGGAATGGAAGAGGAGAAAGATGAAGAGAAGGGGAAAAGGGAAATGAAAGGGTCCAGCAGAGGAAGACAAAGAAACCGATGTTTGTGTAAATGTGCAGGGAGAAAGTTTCTATTATATCTTGATCAATACATGTGTTTAAGTCTTATTCAGCCAGAGTCAAGGGAACTGACTGTACCAGAGGCTGCACATGTTCACAATTCAGACTTTGACTTTTACCATACACACACAGAGGCAAATGTTTTAGCCAATTATAAAGACTCAATGGGACTTACCCTCACCACAACTCCGTCCACGACTTCCACAATCTAACCCAAAACATTTATAGTTGATCTTGTGTGAATCAGCTTCATGACCACAGACGACACAACAATGCCCCGTCTTCAAACTGCAGCACAAATCTGATTTGCAGGAAACACAACACAACCCACCAGCTTTCCCAGTTTGTTGTGTAAAACCGCATATGTTCCTGTAGATGTGAACCAGGGGCGGCGCTGTAGAAACACCATTTCTGAAGGTTGTGAAATCCTAAATACTCAATTGAACATCGGTCATCAAGTTTTATGTCTGTTACCTAGCAACTGATGCTACATTTCTCATCATGATGACCTACTTCTGTAACCTGTTGGCTTTCTCATTGAAAACGTACAACAATACATGATTTTCTCTGACAGTCTACCAAAAAAAAAAAAAAAGCATTTGTCAGAAAAGCAGTAGAGGCACTGTTGTCCTCTCCACATCTTCCATAAAGCCTGTCTATGGCTTATTGTTCTACCTATCGACATTTCGTTAGTTGTGTAAAAACAATAAAAAAAGCAACCGTATAATTCATCCCATTTACGGTTAGGTAGGAACATTGATGAGAAAGTATTAATCTGTAAAGGCCTGTAAAGGTTCCTGTTTTTTATTACCATGGTTATTAAACAGTCAAAGTAGAATGTGCAATGTAGAAAGTTTCTGTAAAGTGGTTTCTGCTCTCTGATGTGAAAAATATCTCTTTAAGGTACCTTTTGAACACATAATTGATCAACAGCCCTAATTTAAATACAACAGTGAGGCTCTAAGATGTCAAATGGTTCAATATTTCATATAAAACAAAGGCTGGGGACTAACTGCATGTATAAAGAATTTTAAAGCAGCTCCACATGGAGCAGCTGCAACAGTAAAATGCTGTTGAAGCATCAGTGACTCAGGATTAATGATCTGATGATGTCTGAGAAGATTTTCTTTTTGCTTTATATCATTATATTCAAGTTTTTCAATTATGAAGAAAAAAAGATGTTCCAGT
>OMNW01031592.1:0-10894 GCA_900303245.1 Selene dorsalis
GAGCACACAGTTTGACCAATCAACTGTCTGAAGACTGAGATCAGTTGATTAAATGAGTGAAGTCTGGTGTGCTGCTGCTTGGTTGGAACAAAAACCTGCAGCCACACCGGCCCTTTGTGGAATGAGTTTGACATCCCTGCTCCAGAGAAACCTCACACATGAAGACAGCATTCTGATCCTCCTTAATGTGAAGGTCCTCCAGATCCTGCACTATCTCCAACTTATGCTCTTTGAGGCGAGTTCAGAGTTTTAGAAAGATTAGGAGTCTTTTTTGGAGAAATGTTGATGCATTATGCCTCTCAAAAAAACCACAAGATGGAGCCATTGTAAAGCTCAGCTTCATCTGCTGCAGCATGAGCATGAAGCTTTGAGCTTTGACATATCAAATATTGGCAAAATGTGACTTTTAATATAATGCCAGTGTGAGGTGTGTTGTAACATGATGATCTGTAAATATGGAGCATTACTCAGGAAATCAGCATAGCACAAAATACATCATTTCATGTTTTATTACAAAAATAAAGTCTTAATCATAAATGATGATTCCTCTGATGTGGTCTCCTTTGCAATGTGACTACTGCACAAGCATAAATTGCAAAATTAATATTGATATAATAGATATTGAGTCCTGGTATACAGTCACAGCACTATAAAATGTGTTTGTTACACTAAACCACCTGACAGGATTTGTGTTGGGCATCAGTCTGCAGATGGTCCAGTCTCTGGCTGTCTCAGGCTGCTGCTGCTCTCCACCTTCTCCAGAAGAGCCTCCCTCTCTGCATGTTCAAGGATGTCAGAGATCAAGTCATCGAGAGCCGCGCCTCCTCTCATGAACTCCTACGCGTGAATCAGAACGTATGAGGTTAAATTTAACTTATTACATGGGTGAGAGATTTAAAAACAAACAGAAAATCTACACATGAACACTTTTTTATGATTCATGTTGAATGAGGGACACTGCTAGTTTCTAACCTTAATATCTCTAGTGACATATCCAGTCCTGTGGTCTGCGACACGGTCCTGGCTGAAGTTGTAGGTGCGAATCCTCTCTGACTGAGAGCGCGTGCCCACCTGCTGCTTTCGAGCCGTATGCCTCTGTTCGGACTCTTTACCCATCATGCTCTGGTAGAGACGGGCCTTCAGCACTTGCATGGCAGTGTCTCTGTTTTGCAGCTGAGAACGAGTCTGCTGACATTCAGCTGTTACGCCTGTTGGAAGGGCAAATTATCTATGAAACCCTGATGTGTACATGAATTAAAAACAAAGCTGATTGCTGAAAACGCTCATGACATTTACCAGTGGGGAGATGAACGATGCGCACTGCACTATCTGTTGTGTTGACGCTCTGGCCCCCGGCACCTCGAGATCTGAACGTGTCAACGCGAAGGTCCTTTGGATCAATGTGGACATCAAACTAAGAAAACAAAACAGAGGACACAAATTGGTTGGGGGGGTAACTGTGTAAACAAACACACTGATGAGAGAGAATGAGGTAAAGAGAGCGCACCTCCACTGGCTGAGGCAGGATGATGACAGTCATGGTTCCTGTGTGGATACGCTGCATCCTTGAAGAGAGGCCCACCTCAGGGATCCTCTGCACCCGATGTGTTCCTCCTTCGTGCTTCAAGTGTCTGTACACATTGTCCCCACTTATTCGTACTGCTGCATGGTGCAAACCACCTGCCACATACAGACAATCAATCTTCAAAACTTGAAAAATCACCAACTTGTTCTCCGCATTTTGCACATACAATATAGAATTAATGAAGATTAGATATCTACAGTTCATAGTTTTTTGATGTTCACTAAAACACGACTTACCATACTCAGCAGGTGTGTAGTTATAAACCTCAAAGTCCCAGTTCTTGTAACATGCAAAACCCCGATACATGTCAAACATTTCTCTGCTGAACTGCTGACAGATGTCACCTAAGATCATATCAACAGATAACGGAAAGTATAAGATTACATTATTTGCAAGCTGATAAAATTAAGGTGCAAAATAAAACAGGAATAGTAAAATTTGAAATTTATTTGAGTATTTTCAAGCACTGAGAAAAAGAGCGAGAATGTATTCTTCATTCTTTCAGACCTCCTGTTGTTCTTCCTGATACCACCTCCAGCAGGACGTTACTGGAGTCAAGAGGGTCGGTGGGCACAAGTGCTTTAATCAGCTGGAGAGAAGGAAGGATCCAGCCGTTAGTGCTCAACGCGATACTAATGTCAGGACATATTTGATCACGATCTTGTGCTCTTCTTACATCTTTTCTCAACAACAAAATCTTGCCAGAGATTTGTGATTCCTCCTCTTTTAACAGCTGAGTCAGTTGTTCATCTTCATCTTTGCTCCCAGCTGAATCTGCAGAGGGAAAACTATGTAAGGCAAAGGCAGGCCTAAATCTAAATGACTTCATTTCCTATTTACTTACCAGAAACTTACTTTATTCATGGCCTGCCATTTGTGTGTGACAGAAATACTCACCTTGCAGTAGTGAAATAACTTCCTGGTGATCCTTCAGGGTTTGTTCAATACTCCTGTATATAGTGGCCAGAGGCAGCAGCTCTGTGTGTTTCTTTATCACCTCCTTTCTGTCTGATTCACTGAGGTGAAGGTGCTGTAACTTCTCCCCGAGGTGCGTGAACTCCTCCATGAGCAGCTGCAGGTATCTCTGCACGGACCCACGCTGACACAAGTCTGCAGGATCACCGTGACAGAGCCGTCTTGATGCCACTGTACACCCGTGGGACACCTCTGTGTGTCCTCCTGTCAGTGTCCTCCAGCTGCTGTTAGCTACACGGCTGCACAGTGAGCACAGTCCAAGCCAACGATGAACGGTCATGTCACTATATCCACGGCACAGTGCAGAGACACGACATTTACACGAGTTGCAGCAGTGTTTTCATGTTTTCATTGCAACTGTAGCGAGCGGCGAGATAACCCGGAAGTAGTTCGGCAAAAGAGGTCGAGGAGACGCAAGTGAAGAATTGTGGGAGCTGTAGTTTCAGTGTACAGTCGTTTGGCCCAGTGGTAGTAAAAATTAAAATATCTATAAATCCAAATATCCACATCAGTATCGGTTAATAATTAATTTCATTTTACATTGGTTAATTTCATCTCCAAGCTAAAGCAGTGTTACACTCGCTTGCTAACTGAGATTAAAATGTCAAACTCAAGAGGTAAGATCATATTAATATTGATTAAATATACCTATCGACAGAATATGATGAACAGGATTGGTGTCTAAGTGTTTGAGCCACTGAGCCTATGAAATAATTATGGAAAAAAATAACAATTGCATGAATGTAAACTCTGGTAGCCGACTGTTAGCAAACGTTAGCTGACTTAACTTGGTTAAGTAAATGAATGTTTAAAAACCAAATTGCATCTTAAGTGGGGATTTGATTTGTAAGAAAGTTTTGCAGAACTTCACAGCAGGTTTATACGCTATTCACTGACAGTTTTATCCACAGAAACACAGATGAATCCTGATGTTTCGCTGACCAAGGCAGTGGAGGATGTCAGTAAACAAGGCATTGCCCAGATTGAGGCCCTGAGAGAGAAAGAGAGGACACTGGGCTCCCTGCAGGTTCACCTTCACCTGTGATTCCCCATGGGCTTATTAACTTCTTTTTTTCTTTAAACAATTAATAACAATGAAATGTGTTATGCCTCCTTTTGCAGACCACTCTGTCAGACGTTGAGGTGAAAGCTGAGAAGGCCGAGCAGGAGCTCAGGTCTAAAGTGAGGGAAATCTTAATGCTGGAGGGCGACATGGGGCACCTGGAGCAGCAGACAAAAGTCCTGCATGATCGCTGTGTATCCATCAACAAAGAAAACAAACAACTCCAGATTCAGATACGTGAAGAGGAAGAGAAATCCTGCGAGGCACAAGCAGGGCTCGACACCTATCGGATGAAGATGGAGGGTCACAGAGCAGCTTTTTTGCACGCGGCGAGCCAGACAGAGGTCCACAAGAAGCTGAAGGAGAAGAGAGCGCAGGTTATGATGCTGACACAGAAGAAAGAGGAGCTGAGGAAGGATCTGGAGAATCCAAATGGAAACACCGTGCATATTGCAAAGGTGAAGAAAGCTCTTTGCTCAAATGTGACATCAGTTTCTTCTTTCCTTGACGTGATTCGACGCAGTGTTCACAACCATTTTATTTTTCTGCTCATTTCCCTGCAGAGAGAGACCGATGGTCTGAAGGAGGAGATCTCTGTGATGAAGAAGGTCGTAGCTGAGAGGAGAGAGCGACTCCAGAAAGAGTACGAGAATCACACCCAGCTGAAGAGAGACATAGAGGTATTACAAAGAGTTGTGAAATGATTGAGCCTGGTGATGGTTTCCTATTGCAAACCCAGAAACATCACGTGCAACATTTATTTTGTTTGTGTTTCCACCACTTCAGATCCAGAACAAGCGCTATGAAGCCATCGTCAAGCGCCTGCACTGCCAGCTGAGCAGGGCCCAGGCTGCCCACAGGTCAAAACACACAAAACACACACAAACAACAAGTCAATAATTATACATATCATATATACAGTTCTTTTATCTGTTGTAACTAAATGGGAAGATATAATAAATCACATTATCCCACTAATGCAGTAATATTTGACATAATAAGCCATAAAACTATGTTTTCTTTACCTCAGGCAACTGTCTGAAGACATCTACCACATGGAGAGACAGGTGGCTGAGCTCAAGAAGCAGCGGGAGTCAAATTAAATGAAAGCCAGCGTTCTTATTATGGCTGTTTGTTAAAGAAAGAATTGTTGTTATTACTACATTTGAACAACTGGGGGCAGCAGTGTCGGCTAAATGTCTAGTTCTCTGTTTGAGTTGATCATAAATCCCTCACCTGGACAGTTATAGGTCAGTTTATTAGCAGATGTTAACATGGCAGTTATAGTGGAATTTTTACCTTTAAACTCAAGTGTTTTGTTAGAGAGAAAAGAATAAATGCGTTAAAATATTTGCCTGTTATCATTTTATTTGATTTCCTTTGATAAGAGGAAGACCACTGAAGGGTGTTTTGTTTTTAAGGGGCTGTTTTTAAGACTAAATTAGGGGCAATATCAAGCAGGGCGAGGGTGATGGTGAACGTCCACGACAGTGACACGCACAGAAACAAAAGCCGAGTGTCCACACTCTAACTGTCGATGCAATGCTGTTGTTTTGGTACACGCTGTTCCAGCTTCCGCTTCACCAAGTCACTTGACGCTATGCGAGGTGACAGTCCCACTGCCGGCTAACAAGGGCGTGACTGTGCCACTTCAGCCATAACTCCAAAACTCATTAAACGACGATAATGCCTTTTGCAGAAAATTGCTCCACATCAGAACGCATTGCATCAGCCTCTGAGAGAAGTTATAACTTGTGACTTGAAGATATAGACTAAACGCGCCTTTGCATTGGGAGAACGGTTACATAAACCAATGGAAGTCACAGAATTGCTTATGCAATACCTGAGAAAGCTGAGGAAACGTACACAAATGACAACATGACAACACTATAGCACATTGGAAAGATGAAAAATACCTTGACTGTACACATACACAAAATATCATGTTTTAACACAGAATGAATGAACACAGAATTGTATTTTATGGGTACTTTTTGTGTTTTTATCATTTTTGTGTGTCTCTTGATCGCTGACTGGCAGTTAGCCAACCAGTTAATAACATTTTACCTTTAAAAACAATTCTTTCAAGAAGTGTTTGTGGAGACGGAAAAGCCGTGAGGTGACCCATCATCTCTCTTCTTGTGCTTTAATGAACAATCCAGGAGTCTAGTGCACAGTGTGGGAGGTGAAGAGCAACATGTGATGAGTTATCCAAAAACTTTGGGCTGTTTTCATTACTCACTCGACCACAGCATGTCTTGAAATGGGCCGTTTCCTTTGAGGTGCGCTGGAGGAGAATATCCAGCCGGTCTGAGTGTGTGTTCTGCTGCAGCACTGCCCCGTGTGACTGACCTCGTTAGCGTAACCTCAGCCTGACGGCCCTCTGCTCCGGGGCTCCTCCGCTCAAACTGTCAAAACACACAAAATTACACACAACATTTTCAGACATAAAATCACAGGTAAACTGAGAGGACGGCCCAGACACACACATCACAGGCTGAGTGCATTTCCTCTCACTTTGTACACTGCAAGCTTGTGCCTGTACCCTCACACCCATGGTGCCACTCCTAGTGTGACCCTTTAAAATACCATTGCAGTATGTGTTGTTTGATTTTTGACCACAGAAATGCATGGTACGGATCATCAGATGAACTATCCATCAAGGAGGGACTTCATTTGTAAAAAGTAAATGTAAATCATATCCTCCATCCAAGATAATTAAGCCCATAGCCAATGGAGGAATGAATTGAACACCAGCCTCAGCACATTCATTTCTCTGGGCAGCATTTTCATCTTTTGCAGATATCCATGCAGTTAAAGGTTGTTAAAAAGCATCAACAGGGTACTTTGCAATGAGCAGATGACAAATAGGCTGAGGTGTTTACATCGTTTTCACTCACGATTATTATTTCCACAGCTATTCGATCTTTTACTAAAGTGTCTCTGATGGCAGATTTACACCAATCTCCAATCTGTGTGTGTGTGTGTGTGTGTGTTTGCATTTGCTGATTCCCAAAGTCACCAAATTCAAGTTCAACTGTTTTACTGTTTTCACCTGCATAAAGGAAGCGGCTGGGTGCGTTTTCTGCACGTGCACGTGTGCAAGTGTGCTTCAGTGACAGCTGTTTTAAAACCAGGTTATCAAGATAAACCATCACCTATGAAAACATTACAGCATCTTCTATAGGTGCTGTCACTCTTACATTGGATTCCTCACCCGTGTGCTGTTGTTCCAGGCTCTGCTCCAAGAAGCAGGTTTGTACATCTCTTTCCATCAGCCCAGGAATCAGACATGGGTTCCTGCAGCAGCACTGAGAGATCCCTGGTAAATTCAGCACCATACTCTAATTAACAATACAACCTAAAGGAAGTTTGGGAGGCTGCAGTCATAGTATTTTCGCTTTTTTTTGCTGAGGAAGCATCTGAGCAGCAGCTGTGATAAGATCTGCTCCAATTCTCTAGAGTTCAATGCTTCTGATCTTATCTTCTCTAGCACAGTAACTGGACCTTGCTTATTGAAAGGAAAGAAAGAACATCGTCCCATAATTCTTTGCACAGCAACATACAGCAAGCCACACACCTATGTAGGACAAACAATCCACTGGCGAATTCATCAATTGATTGAAAACAAATGCTCATCACACTGCTATCATATCCTCGAAATCTTTCAAGATTTTTTTCAAATCAAAATTCATAAATTGTAAAACAGTTTTGTGCATTTTTGAAAAACACAAACCAACATGTCGTGTTTCCACCCTGGTGCCTGTCTCCCACCCAGCAGCTGCTGAGCGGTGCACGGGTGGCACATCAGCTCAACTGACTGTGTACATGTAGACAGAGAAAGAGTTTTTACTGTGACGTCAGAGCTCAGACAACGAGAGGGTGCATCTGAGAAACGTGGTGATTTTAAAAAAACATCAATTCCCAGAGATACCTGCGCTTCAAAGCTTCCAGTAATTGTTCTTCAGCGGCTTTAAGAGCTTTGAAGACTGCCAGAAAACAGCCTATGGTCAACTTAAGTATTGATTTACCTCCAGAGACTGTGGAGAGTTTATTTACTTTACTTTTGTTTGTTCAGGTAATTACTGTCTCTGTAAAGTTTTCCAGACAAAACAGTGATCCCAGACAGGTCCCTGGAGGTTAAGCAAATTAAAAAGTGGGGACGAGGACGGGGGGGACATTTTTAGACTAAACAACGTGTGAGCAGCTTTGTAGATAAAACCTGCCAACTTTTAAACATGCAGTCTCATTTTCATGTTACTTTTCTCCGCTGGGATGAACAGTAACAGTCAGCTGTGTGACTCATTCCCAGTTGAGTTCATTATCCTGAGATATGACCTTATTGTCAACAGAAACCAGGTGAAGGCGTTGAGCTTTTTCTCAGGGTGTGGTCGGGGAATGTTTTGATCTGCACAGTTAACTGTCACCGTGAGATGAGAGAAGTCAAGAGCATGATGTGGCCTTAAGATGTCTCTTCGCCCCAGGAGATAGCCTGAGCCATAAATAGGAGTAATAAATGAAACCTTCAGCCCACAGACACGCCCATAGCCGAGCCTCACCCTACTACGTACCTGAGCCACATAAACAAACACACACACTCACTCACATACTTTCATGTCTGCGTAACCGTGATGAGAAACAACACATTTCTTAACGTGCGCATAAAGACACTTTCAGTGGCTTTTTGTCCTAGAACGGGCTCATGTCATATAATCCATATGGGCAGAAGACGTGTTGTGTGCTTATAGAAACACATTTGTCTCCCCATGGCAACAGGGGTTGGGACAGATAGCATTTTATTTACACTCAAATGAGTCATGATCCATACAAACACAAAGGGGCACGTACACACAGCATAGTGTACTGTAAAAGGTTCCTCTGCCAAAAGTACATCTGGAGGTGTGTAAAGTCAGCCTCACGCCCACCCAGCACTGACTCATTTCTCTAAACCCTCCACTTCTATTCACAGTGATTGAGAGGCATTTCAACTCTTTATGTTTTATTGTCCTTCATTTTCATTTACTACTGTACAACGCAATGTTTTTAAAATCTTCATTGGCCACGTAACTGTAGCGCAGAATTGAAAGTGCCCAAGTAACGTTGGGGGATTGTGTAAATATAACTAGTTACATTCCATCACTAATCGCATGTGTTGTGTAATGTTTGCATGAGTCACGGCCGCCCTAGTCTGTGCATTAGACATGTAAAATGTGTGATCTCTCCACTGAAGCGAGCAGCTTTCTCTGCTGTAGCAGGAAATTTACATAAGTGTGTGTGTGTACTGTGTTAAAATAGAAAGAAAAAGCTGACAGTTCATTCATCTCATCTCAAAATACTACACAACTGGCTCATGATGCAGCTAATAATCCTTGTTTCAGTCTAATTGAGAGCACGCAGTGATCCAAATTAAAAAAGCAGCTTGATCCAAATGTGCGACAGCATGTCTTTCCCAAAATGTCCCAGATATTAGGACATGAGTCCAGATTGGTCTGTAGTGTCTAGTTTGATGGTCACAAATGCAACTCTGTGGCTTACTGCTTATTAACAGTGTGATCGAGGACAATAGATGCTTTACGTGCCATGTGCAGTGAGAGTGTTGGTCTCTCTTGAAACTGCAACACAAGAGATGAGGAGGCTGATTTTATTCCTCCACAAGCCAGAAAGTAGGGCAACTAGGGAGCGGCAGGGAGTCCCAAACCGCCCATTACATCACTAAGAACAAGTGTGCGTGCAAACTGGAGGAGGGGGGCAAGCTGTGGCTTGTTTCCTCTCTGTGTCCCAGTCGTAGACAGAACAGTGGGGCAGTAAATTATGAATGAAACTGAGAAGCGATGGAGGGAAGCAACTGAGATTAAAGGATCTCTTCTTCTCTCACACAGGGAGAAAATGTCCTGAACATACTGTTCCCTATTTATTTCCCTTCACGCAGGCTCAGACAAACCACAGCTGCAGTTTTATCACTCTGTAGCGGTTTCTTTTCACAGGGCACTGAACATCACCAATGAAAAACACTGCTCTCTTCGGTCCTAACATGTTCCTATATGACTTGGAACAATAAAACCAAACCTTACACAATTTCTCCAAAAGTTCAGATTCATCCAACCTCTGTATGAGAACAGACACTGAGGATACATAAATGTTGTTAACATCCTAAAGACATGATTTATCTGAGCCATGCTAGCGATGATGCAGTTTGGGCCATGAAGTTTGCACAACCTGCAAATCTAATGGCATTTTCACCCTCAGCTGTACTTGTATTGCATCAGTTACTACTCTTATCAATGCATACGCTTATGTCACATTTGATCCAGATTCAGTTTTTCCATCTGTATTTCTATGTGAAAACTGCCAGTGCACAGGCGAATAGAGCTGCAGCTGAATATGGGACAGCTGCCAGCTACAGAGATAATGACACAGAGGAGGTCACACGCTAGAAATGGGACGACAATGCTGCTCTTCTCTTTAAAAAAAAAAGAAAGACGCTCCACACTGAGATAAACACATCACGCAAACAATCCTTGAAGCCATTTTCAACTTCTGCTTGGGAAGATGCTGCTTGTTTACCACTTAGCTCTCTGCACCAGGTGTGTGTGGGTGTTCAGATGCCAATGTTTGTCTTTTTTCCAACTGGTGCGTGTGTGTGAGAGTATCATCGGCCTGAGCGGCCCACAAACCATTTGCATGAAGTTTAGCATGTATTTGTGCTGCGGGGCTTCATACCTGAATGTATAGGTATGTTTACCTGCCTGATTCACCTACAGAGAGACTCCCTTCCACAACATGATGCATTACAAGCTTTACTGTCACAGAGCAAGTCAAAATCTAGAAAGGCAGTGGGTTTGTTGTTTGACTCTGTGGAGATTTGCAGTATTTTACAGAGTCCACCCACACTCTGGTGTACAGTGACTGCAGGTGAAACACTGACCTGCTTTAGTTTGCCTTCTCAGAGCTTCTCTGTCTGGTCTGCATGTGTTTCCTCCTGTAGGTTTCTCACCCTGTATTAAGGACAACAGGAGATTCAGGAGATGGGTTAGTGTAAAGCTTGCAGGAAATCATGTATAGTGTCATTTAGATAAATGCAATGTAGCTGTTAATTCAGTGTTTTGTTTGAACACAGAGAAAGTCAGCAGATAAGCAGGGAACGAGTTCAAGACAAAGCAAACAGACCAGGCAGGTAACAGACAGGTATGCACGACTCAGGTATGCAAATGACGGCCTGGAGAGCTTGGCACACACACACAGGGTTAACGGGAGCAGGTGTGTGCAGGGTG
>OMNW01031593.1:3460-21223 GCA_900303245.1 Selene dorsalis
TAAAAAGTAATTTCCTCCAAAACCTTTTGAGGAACCGGACGGTTAAAACTGAGGAAAACTCGACCAGGGATGGTGGCGGTCACAGAGACACCTCGCCCCCTCCCTGCTCCCCTTTCTTGGCCAGCGGAGGAATCGGGGAGAAGCTGCTTTCAAGATGAGACAGCGATGGGAAAGGCAGGAAAAAGAAGCAAGGAACAAGGAGTGGGAGAGTTTCTATTGAATATTGAAAGGTAAAAACCATTTATGAAAAAAAATAAAATAATCCTTGTTGGGAATCTTAAACCTTGGCAACTTCACTATGAACTTTTACACCTTAAAGAATGAGAAGACAAACTCAAGAGTAATAAAATTACTATTCTCTTATTCACATGAAGTTAAATCTAAATCCCTTTTGATTAAAGTTAAACTGCTCCCTAACAGAGCAGCCCTCCCTCTGAAATAAGGCATCTGTAGTGTATGACAACTGAAACAATCACAGCAGGAGGGTCACACATGCATTCAGCAATCACAAAAAGGGGCGCTTTAAACATGGCTGCCATACGACAATATAAACATTGATACGAGGGCTGAGGGAGCGACACAGTGTTTCTTTCTCTCTCAGGATGTAGCTCTCTATCTGCTTTTTCCTCAACATAACCTCAAAAGCGGAAACAAGAACAGGACAATATTGAAAAAGGAGCAGAGTCAGTATAATGGCAGCACAAAGATCACAGGATAAACACCAGGCTAGCCGACGTGTCGCTGTATATGTGTGTGTGTGTGTGTGTGTGAAAGAGTGAAAGAGCAGCGGTAAACAGTGATATGTTCTGAAGGCTGTTTAATAGGTGGAAAAAGGCAGGAGAGGGTGATCAACAGCAGGAGGGTGAGGAGGGGAGGAGAGGAAGAAAGCGCGGGTGGGTCGTGATTGGCCATTTATGTGAAGGTGAGCCCAGCCTCGTTGTAGACTTTGAAGACCTTCTCGATGGCGTTGACGTAGGCGGCCGTCCTCAGGTCCAGACCCAGGTTGTACTTGCTCGCTGTGCGCATGATTTGCTAAAAAAAAAAAGGCAGAGTAGAAAGTGTTTCACATGTTGCTCCAAAATTTTACAAAATGTTAATTATGAGAGAAATTTTCTTGGTTCAGCAGAAGGAAGACAGAAACGGTTTGGAGAACCACTCTGCTACTCTTTTTTACTCATTTCTGAGTAAAAAAAGTCAGAATTTCTGAGTAAAAACTAAGAATTTCTGACTTTTTTCTCAGAAATGATTTCTGACTTTTAACTCAGAATCTTAAAAAAATAATAATAATAATCTCCGTTGTTGGCCCTAATGTTCTCTACAACAGGTTGGACTGTGTGGTGTCTTGAAGGATCCTTACCCGGGCAGATCTCTCCATGGTGTAGGCTAAACCAGAGTGAACAATGTCCTTCTCAGAGGCACCCTGCACAGAGAGATCAACACAATCAATCATCAATACAACATGCAGAGTGGACACAATAATCAATTATTTGGAGAATTCACAGAAAATTTAAGTCAATTGAAATCTGTGGTCCATCAGATTTTCTGACCACAGGACAGTGCTGCACATTTGATCGACAGTGAGTCAGAAGGAGAGTGAAGAGTATGTGAACGCTGACATGATGCAGGGTTATCACATCAGTAAAACACAAAGTTTCACCTTCTTTTCATACTCTGTAGCTCGAGCTGTAGATTACTGGAAGGTGATAACTCATGAACTGTGTTGGTGCTAGGTGTGCAAACTGTTTAACCCGACTCATATCTACATGTTAGAAAGAGTCTCTGCAGACATAACTTCATGCTAACACAGGCTAATAGCACTGATTGATATTCAGAGTTCAATACAAATCTGTACATAAAAGTCCTGAATATCCTCTTCTTTGGCAGACAGGCTGCAGAGTTTATAAATATGTTCAGATCAATGTGGTAGATGGTTAGTTTGGTGACATAAAAGCCAAAAAGGTGGGAGAGGGAGAAACCTTTTGACAGTGTTGGATCTCAGAGTGTGAGTGTCTTGCTTTTTCCTGGTAACAGTGTGTACCAGTGCAGACTTGATACACATCAAACCCACAAAGGTATGACTACATAACTGAGCAGCACTGATCTGTGCAAGTCAGTAGATGTTACTCACAGCAACTCGGGCCTGGAAGTCAGCGGTCGGGACAATGGGGATGGGTCCGCCCTGTTTGCCAAACTTTCTCTCTAAGCTCTCCTGCACAGACACTGCAAGAAAAAACAAAGGAAGAGAGAAATCACAGGTGATATCAGATGTCTCTGTTTCGGTACCAGTAATAACACATCCCAAGGGTTTGTCGAGTTGATTAGGTTTTACGGCTTGACATTCTTCATCAAACCACAAATGGTGAAAAATTATCCTGTCATTGTATGATTGGATGTTTGTGAGCAGGGGAGAAGGTATAAATACAGACGGAAGGACGTGTTCCAGAGCAGTCTTCTGCATTGGACAGACCATTCACATCGACTGACACTGAATTTAGACGACATCACAGAAGTTGCCTGAACTGTCACAGATTTTGGAAGAATTCATCTATTTATCTGTTCTCGGTATGTAGTTCATATATTATTTTGTTTGTATGTTTTATTTTATTTTTTTTCCCCATGTCATGTACTGTAACCTACATTTTAACAGTGTCTTGTGTGTTGGTGTTATGTATTGTTTTAAAATGGTGTCATTGGAGTTTAAAATGCCTTATCAAAGGCAACATAATTATAATGATGATGACTCTTCTGATTGTATTTTCTAGCTTTATTTCAGTATAGTCTTTCTGCAAGTTACAGAGGACTAACACAGCAGTCTTGTACTCACTGAGCAGGTGGTAGTTTGAGTCCCTCTCATATTTGAAGGTCAGTCGTCCATAGCTGACGTGGTTGAGATTCTTCAGCCACTCGAAATAAGACACTGTCACACCACCAGCGTTCAGGTACATGTCCTACAGCAGAAACAGGACAACACTCAAACATCTGTCTGGAACAATCTTCACTGCTCTGTGTTTTCATCACTTTTCCTTTGTACTGCCAAAAAAAAAAAAGTTTTTATGGGGTGGTGGATTTTTTTTTGACAAATAAAAAAAAAAACTGAAACAAATGCTTTGTGAGCTCATTAATTTGATAAGGCTTTTTCGTAATTCCCATTTACACACTTGATATTAATAGGTTTATGTACATCTTGTCCAGAACTCCATCACTCCTTTGAGAAAACTGGTTTTCAGGACCTTCAATTGACTTCACTGAACTCAACCTGCTACAACAGTGTGTGTGTGTGTGTGTGTGTGTGTGTGCGCTTACAGGAATAACCATGACGTTGTTCTCCAGGAAGACCTTGTCGGCGTCTGGTGTGGTGGGACCATTGGCACCCTCAGCAATGATCTACAGGAACATGAAAACACACACACACACACTTCATGTGACGTCAACCAAATTACCTGTCCACACTCATAACAATCTTAAAGCAGAGGTCTCTGGGTAAATCAGACATAGTGTTGTTTACCTTAGCCTTGATTTTGGGGGCGTTATGGCGTGTGAGCTGCTTCTCCCCTGCAGCAGGGATCAGGATGTGGCAGTTGGCTTCCAAAATGTTTCCTTCGTAGGGTTTGGCTCCTGGGAATCCCACGATGGTTCCATGTTGCTGCAGAAAGCACCGGCACACGCACAGGAAAATATTACATTGGAAGTGACATGATGCATCTTAGGAATGGAGAACTGATCTACGAAGTGAGGTGAACTCTATCATATAGGCAAAACAAGTGAGGAGAAGGCAGCTGCGCTGGTACCAGTTTATAGTCCTCCAGCTGTTTGGGGTCGATGCCCTCTGGGTTGTAGATGGCTCCATCAATCTCACCGACGCCCACACACTTGGCCCCAAACCTGTGCAGGTACCTCATGGAGTGGAGACCCACATTACCAAAGCCCTGTGAAAAACCACAGCAAGGTAAACATCCCCAAAGCCCAACATCGCTATAATGACTTTAATCAAAATCATTCAATAACATGATCAGTCAAGAGTTTTTAATTGTTATACACGCTTTACTCAAAGAAAGTCTCCATGTGACATTACAGTGTATTTTGTTGCCACCATGTGGCCAGTGAAGGGAGGTGACATGGATAATCATGTGTCATGAGATGCAGTGGCATGGTATTGCTGCAGTGATGTAGTATACGTTATCTAACTTCTAGTTCATATTTTAGATTTTTTTGTCCAATCTGGAGGAAAAGTGACATATAAACATAAAATCAAGATACTTTATGCCACTTATCCAATCTTTTGTAAATCTAATATCACTGTAAACATTTACATTTGGAGCATTTCCCACCATAATTTCACACAACCAGAGATATTAAAGGATATGTATCTCTGTATGAATGATGTAAAACAGTTTCAAAAGGGTAATAGTGTTCTCCAGAAGGATTGAACTCTGACTTTATCATCTGACAGGATGTACAGTGTCACACAGCTCAACTCTAACTGAACTGCAGCATAACAGAGAAATGAAGAGCCGACTTCACCGCTGATTAAAACATGAGTTGTGATCAGAGAGTGAAATTATGTGCCTGCTTTGATCGTGGTGCCACACTAAAGATCTGCTGTCTCCTCTCTCCCTAATAAATCTCTAAGAAAATCTAATCTCAGCACATCGTAATCCTCAAACAGACAGAGAGAGAGAGAGAGAGGGATTAGCTTTCCGAACAACCACGCCATGATTCAGCTGTTGTAGCTGCTTCTTCACCTCCTCAGTGAAACCCTTACACCACAATCACGCAAACACCCACTCCACAAACGCCCTTTCCTTTCAGAGTCTCCATCAGTTCCTCTATCACTGCTGAGGCAATATCCCTGTTTGAAAATCTGTATGAAACAAGAGAGTACATTTGTGGGTGTAGTATGAATCCTGGGGGGAAACAGGTAGCAGATCCTCTCTTATGTGCCGAACACCAGATAATATTGCTGTCATGAAAAAGTTCCAGGAAGTCAGCAGAGTCCAGTGCCGAGGGATCCCTTCGCCATGTATCAGTGCGTCTTTGTGTTTGTGTCCTTAACACGTGAGAAGCTGGCATGTGACAAGTGGAAGTGAAACTGCTTGTGGAGAGTGCTGCAGATTTTTTTTGTAACTCACAAAGCTCAGCATGCAGGAACTGGAGGAGCAGAGCAGGCTCAGTTAAATGAACCCACTTTGTCCTTTGAACAAAGAAGGGAAACTCCTTGAGTTCACTGCTGTCAGCTCTGTGAGAGATCAGATCCTGGCTCAGACAGATGGCGTGGCTGTGATTGAGGCGCAGCTCTAAAACCCCTCATCATGGTTTCAAATGAAAACTTAAATCCTGTGAGTGACTGTGGGCAAACAGTATATATAGTATATTCAAGATCTTCCTCTTGTACACAAGAGAGTATTTGTATATGTGTGTACCTGGACGATGAAGGTCTTGTCCTGGAAGCCAGGGGTCAGGCCCAGCATGCTCATGTAGGACGCCTCATTAATGAAGTTCTCGATGCCGTGGAAAACACCACGACCAGTGGCTGAGATACGTCCGTGGATTCCTCCCTGGCTGATGGGCTTTCCTGTCACGCATGCATGGGCGTTGATGTCCTGCACACAAATACACACAAAGATCAGACCACATAGACCATAACCTTTGGAAACGATGTACACAGCACTGGTTTCATAACCCAGCTTTAAAAGCCTCAAACTGTAGTCAGAGCCACCAACAGGATATCTATCAGACGTCTGAAGCCAACATCAAGACCGATACTTGAAGGAATCAGTGTTACTGTTCAATAGAAAACCTATTACTTTGGGGGATTTTAGGAAAACAGCACCTAGTGGCTGTCAGTGGTACTGCACCTTATGACCCTTCCTGCACCAGCTTTAGTTTTTGACCATGGTGTTAAATGCTTGACATGCTCACAATAAAAGGTTGTGCAGCGCCACGGCCACAGAGGCAGGCGGCGCAGCAGCTGACCAAAACGTCAGTACACACTACCCATAACCCTCTGCCCTCAGATACCCAGAGCAGGAATGTGTCACCCAAGTTCTGCCAGGGGTATCTGGAACAGAGGACACATGACTGGATAAACTGAGAGGAGGTTAGAGAAGGAGAGCGAGAAGGAGAAATGAGTGCCATGGGAAAAGAGGGACATTTAAGTGAGGGTGAGACCTCACTGGACTACTTTCACTTTGCATCAAAGCAAATAAAGGACAGTTTCAAATTAAAAGTGACTTGATAATGAAATGATCTAGTTTTTTTCAAGAAGAAAAAAGCTGAAAGATGCAAAATATTCTACTATAGTGCTGCATGTAACAATCATTTTCATTCATCTATCAATTATTACTTCCAATCATTTAGCCTCACTCTCCCAGACCCCGAGGCCCACTAATTTTGGGCTTGCAATACACACACACACACTCAACACACGCAGGCAAATATTTTCCATCTTTAGTCAAAAAGGCCCTGTTTGACAGGTTTTGATAGGAGAATGATTAATTGACAACATAAACAGACACACAAACACACGGGCCTCAGTGTGTAAAGCTGCCTTTAAGAGAGCAGGAATGTCTCCATGGTGGGCTGGGAAGGGAGAGGCAGGAAACCACTGTTCATGGTTTACATATGAGTCACTCCTTGTTTTTAATTTGGCCTATTTTAGAGTTTGTACCAAAACCCAACCAAGTCACGCAGATTGGTTCTGGTTAAGTCCGAGAAGAGAACTCACAGTGTGTGCAATGGTGTTGGCATATGTGTCGGCAATCCAGGACATTTCCCTCTCTCCTGTGCTCATGTCTGGGGCTGGGACATCGATGCCAGGTCCTGGTGAACAAAGACAGGTCGGAGAGGAAGGGAGGGAAAAGTGGGAGAGTATTGTATTAAGCATACCAGTCACTGTAACTCTGTGTAACTCTAAGTGCATGATTATGCTGGTGAAAACACAGATTGGGACGTTGGGAGAAATGTGAGCACCAGACTTTGTGCCCTTGTGAGTCTCGTATAGTGGAACAAGGTCCAAAAACAGCAGCAGGCATGAAGGGAGATGGGGGAGGGGACTACTGCGAGAGAAAAAGAAAGACTGACTGACTGAATCTCTGCATAGGTGCAGTTTGACATGCTGCACACTCACTGATGCAACAGAGCAGTGATGTGTGATATGTGGTGTATAAATAAAAGTCAACTAGTTCAGTCTGCGAGCATAATATAATGTCAAAATACACATTATGTCATAGCTCTGCAATGTTTGAACTGGACACATCACAAACATTCACATGCATCAGACAGGGGTGGAGAAGGAGCCTGTATAGGGGCTGTTAACCTGCTGAACCAGTGTTTATGTTTATCATCAACATAGTTAATACTAATGTTACACTTCCAGCAGAGATAAGTTTGCTAGATTTACTGTCAATACCTGACAATGTTGTACTTTTTACTTTGCACAATCAGATACATAATACAGAGTAGGTTAAGATAAGGCTTTGAGACCCAGGTGGATACTTAACCTATATTTTGATACTTTAATATTTCAACCCAAGTAAAATGCTACCTTTTATGTGTATTTAAGCACTGCAGTATCACTACTTTTACTAAAGTAAAAGGTCTTTAAGGTGTAGTTTTTTCTGCTTTCTCCACCTTTAAACATCAGATTCAAGTTGAACTTTTATGCCCAACCTCTTTCTCTTTCACCAGTATTAATTGTTTCCCCGTTTCAGTTGACACAGGCACACCCTGAGCTCCCCCAACCTGAATAAACACCACTAGATGACAGGAAATGTTTGCCAGTGGAAATATCCATCACTGCAGCTACAGTCTTCTTACTGTAGTGTCAAATAGCAAATTTTTTAACTTACTCACCAATGAAACCCTTCTTGGCCAGCTCAATAGTGAATCTCCTGGTAATCTTCTCCAGCTCATTATCCTGCAGCAGACACAAAGTGTACAGTTTAGGAAAAACATGTCATCGCCTTGGTAACTTTACTTCCTGCAAATCAAACAGTGCATCCTCCATATGAAGCAATAGTTTCAATAGGACGTTTGGCACGGTGCTACAGGCGTTTTGGTTGAAATGATTTTGTTTAGACTTTGCTGCCAGTCAACTCTGAGCTCAGAGGCAACAGCCAATGGCCTTTAAATCTGTTTACTTTGCAGTATCCATCAATAGAAAGACTAAAATCCCTGCGAGTAATCCAATAAAAGTCAGACAGGTATCATTTAAAGAAAGAGAACATTTAACTTAAATCACAAATTGCTCATATTTGATTCATCTTGCAGTTTACTGGCACTGCAGCTTCTCCAGCCTTTAAATGAAAACTCAACAAATCTAAAAGATAGAGTGACACATTTGATTATCTGCTTCAAGAGCATCGCTTTTCTACTGTGATCTCTCTCTCTCTTCAGTTATTCTCTCGTCTAACTTAATTTTCCTTTCGCTGTGTGTAACATGAAAGGATGAGGCTCTGCAGCCCTGCCTTGTGCATTCTTGTGCGATTGAATCATCAGCTGAGTTTGTTTGGGTCAAGAAGGAGGCATAGGAAAAACTGGTATCCCTCACACACACCCACACAACACAGGCCTTGTAAACGTTGAGCACTTATTTTAGGCTTTGTTGCTTTCCTATTTGCACTATAACACACACTTAAATGTGTCTCTACATGTGCTTGTAAGTGTCATGGAGGAGGATAGACATTCGAGGGCTTACAGAGTAATTCCTGGGGTTGATCTTGACTCCAGCTTTGGCTCCACCAAATGGCACATCTGGAGGAAAATAATACAGTTTACAAACCAGAGGAATAGCTGGAATAGATAACTTGTGCAAACACACAAGACTTAAAAATACACATGCAGAACCTGATTTTTAATGTGCAATCACAAGACGAGGAAGAAACTGATAGCCGTTCTCTGCTGCTGCTGCATACCAATAATCTAATGTTGTGGAGACTTAAGTCAAGAGCAGTGTCCGGAGTAGTTTTAAAAATTAAATATAAGGTGAATTTATGATTACAAGTCCGTCAAAGGTAGATTTTGAATATGCATGTGGAGATCAGCCACTAACTGGGAGCTTAGACGTTGAAACTCACCGACAACAGCGCACTTGTAGGTCATCAGAGAAGCCAGGGCTTTCACCTCATCCACAGACACATCTGTACTGTAACGGATACCTGAGGAAACACACGCACACACACATACAGGGAAGTTTAAAACAGTGAACATACAAATAAAAATGGTAAAAAACAGAAAAATCTGCAAAAGACATGGAGATTTTGTCATTTTTTTATGTTTAAAAAGACTTTTTTCATAATAAAAACACACATTTAATTTTTTAACAATTGATATTTTTACATTTTTACTAGCTGAGTGAGACTACAGTGAAATTGTCTCCACAACAGCTGCAGGTCAACAACAGATTACAGTAATGAATAGCTAAAACAGAGCACTGTCAGAGACCGCACTGATCACACGTAGTATGTTCTCCACAGCTACGCCAGGCCACATGAAGTGGTCGGAGACCCCGATTGCGTCTGGCAACCACAGCTAACAGCAATGGGCGGGGGCGGAGATCGGATGAGCCAATCCCGGCCCTGCATTCTGACCCCCAGCCCTTGCGTTGCAGTAATATCTTCCTGTTGTCTGGAGTTTACTACCATCGCCAGGGTAACATGAGTGGGCCAACCCGTGTGCAGCGTTAGATGAGATCATATAGCCAGCTGCTGGTCAAGCAAGACTGCCCAAGTCACACTACTTGGTGCAGTTTGAACGTTTGTATGTTTGTGAGTGTGCGAGTGTGTGATTGGCTGGCAGTACCAAATATAGCATATCCCGGGTTAGCTTACACAGAGAAACCCAAGGGCAAACAGCACAAAGAGGAGACTGCAGATTCAAAAGCACTGTGTCTATTTGTGTGTTCGACTGTGAGCAGAGCACAGAAAGCTCCCGTAAAATACCCCCTACAGCGATATAATCTTTAAGCGCCACCTAATGACATCATTTTATATCCATCCGCTTTCATCTGTGTTATTATTGCAGAATAACTGCAGCACAAGCAGATCAAACACTGGGAAAACAAAGCTGCATCTTTCACAGTGCTGCTGTGGATCTCCCTCTATCTTTGTTCCCATTCATCCACAGATCAGCCTGGGCCGTCAGAGGACAATCTTGAGCTCAGTGATCAAATTAAAGACGGAGGGGGGGGGGGTGGCCTCGCTGCTGACCCATCCCCCACCCAGCTACCGATTCATCCACCCAACCAACAGAACCACCACAGCAACGAGAACCAAAACACACTGTATAAACACATTCCTCTGAAATGAAGGGCAGATCTTTGGAAATAAAGGGAGCCAAAGCTGAAATTCAGTTTGCTGTAGCCGTCAGAGCAGCTGAATTTCAACACAAGCCCTGAGGTAACAAAACCACATATCTAGACTCCTCTCAAAACACATGATGCTGATGCTTTCGCTCGGATAATACTATGTTTGTTTTGAATGACTGCATTTTTTCCGTCACTGTTCTTTTAGTAACTCTGTCATTTATTGAATGTATTTGTCTTACTGTGAGTAGCTCTCCTTACATTAAGAGCTGTTTGTTTTTGTATTCATTTTCTTTAGTGGACAGACACATAATTGGAAGCAATGATTGAGAAAGACATTTGGATTAAGCAGCAGGGACTCAAGATGTTGTCTAAAACATCCATTAAAAAAAACATTTCTACTGACAGACTGGCTTTTATTACACATCTATGCAACTTTCACACGCTGCTGCGTTCATGGTTTCCCATGTGACACATCACAGATTTAATTCCACTTCTGCACAGAAAGGAGAAGGATGTCGATTATTTAGCAGACAAGACAAAACTTGAGTGGCTTGGTGTTTTTTTAACAGTAAAAACAACTTTTCACAAACTCTCTCCTGGAGGTGAGAAAACAATGACGCGTCTACACACTACCAATTTGTTGTCACCAAGTTAAAACACTCGTTCAGGAGTCAGTAGAGAGCAGTGCAGCTCAGTCCAGCAGCTGTTGCTCTATGTGGCTCTCTAAGCTGGAGCATGAGCACCACATGCACACTCAGAAACAGCCTTTGCACTTTGTAGTTTGATCTGAACGCAAGGTCTGTGCACTACATCAATAATTAAACCCACTGGAAAAATAACTGATTTTACCCCTATTCCAACTCTATTATCCAGGAATTCGGCTTACGTGACCTGTCAGACATTTTTATTTGTGCACTTTAATAAATAAACGGTCAGTTAAACAAAAACTGGTCAAACAGCATGTTTTACATGTGTGAGTTAAATTTAGATCGAACGCAAGTGACTCAGGTCCTGAGGTAAATGAAAGATCAGTTCTAGTAGTTGCAGTGATTTCACAGTGAATCGTAAGTGAATTTCATTGTGAACGCATATTTTTTTAAGACCGAGCAATAAATAAAAATGGCGAGTTTTATCTTGAGTTTGTCTGTTTTTTGCATCTACATTTAATGCATCAAAGGTTAACATTTACAGTGATTTGTGTAGCCTCCCATTGTAACAACTGGTCATGACATGAGAGGAAGCGTTTTAGTAACACTACATCTATAGAGGAGCGTTAATGGCAAACTGGATTTTGATGGAGCTTTTGATCAAGGTGATGCTCAGTCCTCCTCAGGCTTTTATGAGATGGACATAGAGGCAATGAAGCTCTTTCACTGGTATTGATTTTACGCATATTACCATTTTCTCTCACTGATAACTGGGTGGACACAGTATGGCACTGCAAATTCATAAATAGGTGCTCTGGTCCATTACCGTTAAGTAGTTTGATGGAGGAAAATTGTAATGGATATTTTATCTGGGTGACATAAATGTGCCCACTCCAATTCAGCTTTTTGTCCTATTTTTTTTTTTAATGTTAAACCAATTCTTGTGTATGGTGCATACACACCAAGTTCATGTCTTGAGCAGCGATATACCTCCTGGGAAAAAAAGGTCTACATTTACTACATGGAGCAGGTGCGGTGGAGGGTTTCATAGTGTTAATGCCAGGCCAATGTCCGCTGCACACCATTCAAACATGGCCTTTGAGTGGCTGACTGAGTGGTATGTCTTTTTCTACAGAGAATGCCTTTACTCCAGAGCACCCTCCCCCACCTGTCACACTGCTGACAAATAGGAGTGCCTGGAAACACAACCACCCCCTCCCCAACTCTCACACCCTCTATCCTCCTATGCATCATGTCCCTCTACTCTTAACTTACCCAGAGTGCAATGCAGCAGTGGCCCATGGTGCCTCTACTGTGATCCTTGAACTCTGACCCATGGAGCATGAGTCACTCGCCATATTACATTATATTATGCTCCACCCAAGCTCAACATGCTGCACAAACAGCTCCTTTAACACACACATTTGCTCTGCTTGGTTTTGCACGTGAGCATGAGTCAACTGACAGAAAAGTGAATTCTTCAATGGTCAAACATGTGTCTGCACTGAACATCACATTACACACAAGCAATAAGTAAATTAGAATAAGACTGAAGCACATTAGTGACAGTGACAAGAAGTAAACTGACGCCTTCATCCAGTTTAAAGCAGTGGACAATGGAGAAAACAAATAAATAAATAAAACGCTGTTGAGGGAAGCTCAACATTAATTATTGATGTAGTTAGTTTAGTAGTTAGCTCGCTCATCACTGGCTCTCGGCACAGCCACAGGTGAGCAGGAAGGTCACTGTAAAGCCTCATGTAGAGTGGATAACGTGAACAAATAAAAATATGGACGTTACGGTGGTTAGCTCCGGATAAAACCGGTGCGGGGCGTCTAACGGTTGTTAACGGTTAGCAACGGTTGCAGCTGTTGACAGCGGTTTCCTGCTGTTTTGTGCTTTAAAGTAGCTAACGTTGATGCTAATGCTAAGTAGCCGGCTACAGCTAACTGTCAAAGGGGCCAGTCCGGGGAGGTGTTGCCCAACACTTACCCCCTTTGCAGGGTGTCCTGTGCTGGCTGTGCTGGGCGCGGTAGCCCTCCACGACTTCCCACTCTCCGTTATCCCTCTTGATGGGGAAAGACACGCTCAGGACGTGATTGCAGGGCTTGATGATGCGGAGGATGCCCCGCACACGGTTCCTCTTCTGCTCGGGGCTCTCCCTGGTCCTCAGGTCCTCCACAAGCTTGTCCTCCACGATGGTGGCGCCGCGGTCGAAGAAGCCCTCCACCATCCTGAAGAAGTTGGGGTCGTCGGGCTTGTCCGCCGCGTCGGCATAGTGACGGACCCGCATCAGGGACGAGGACACCGGGAGAGCGGAGTCCACGCACCCAGAGGCCAGGGCGCTCCCCGCAGAGCGGCTCAGCAGCTCCCCGAAATAACGATACATGACTGAAATGAGCTAAATGTGTAAACGAAGAGATAAAAATGCAACTAAACTACAAGGACAATGGGGGTGACGACAGGAGAGAGGGGTAGAATAAGCGACACAGCGACTCCTCACCGTGTCCCGTCCTCTGGCCGAGTGGGAAATGACATACTGGGTCCGTTTGCTTTAAAAGGCAGCGGGGGCTCCGTGGGACGCACGCGGAAGAGGAGGACCAACGGAGGCGCGCGCGCCCGGGACTGCAACTTGACAGCGCGCGTTCTCGGGTTTGCACCATTTGTCAGTTTATTAGGTACACCTGTAGCTCAAAACAGCAATCCTGTAATAAACCCTACCTGCATGAAAATGATCATAATGTCGTATATAATATATAGCCAATATTTATATAAGTGAACTGAGTTATAGCCATTATTTCTGCAGGTTGCCTATCCCTGTTTTCACAGTTAAACAGAATCACAGACTGCTGCCTCCAGAAGTAGACTGGGTGAACACCTCTTTAACACAGTTTCAACACAAACTCAACATTATAATCGTCATTAACGGAGGATTTTTTTTTTTTTTTGCATGACTGTTTAATTAGCCAGGAGGCAATTTATCCAGTTTCTCTTAGTTTACTTGCATGCAGTTCCAATTTTCAGGAAGACAAATTATGTACACAAACTGCAAAACTAAATAAAGTAAATGTAGCATACCCAGTGTCTTTACTTTTAACTTTTATTTGAATGAACTCTCACCTGCTGCTATTGTTGTAACCATCTATGATATCACAACTTATACATTTATACATCAGTGATAATCATTCAGAATCAATCAGAATCAGTTTATGCATGTCTTAGCAACCTATATGCAAACCTAATATGCAAAACAAAATGGTGATATCCAGTAAGTTGGCGCTGTTACATAACAAAAATAATTGAATATCAATATGGTTTATTAAAGAATTATTATTGTTATCATGTACGTATTCATATGAATGTCCTATGTCCTAGTGTGTAAATCTACCTAACCACACAGGGTCATATTGGATTAATACTTGTTGCTTTAAAACTATCCTAATGTTCTCTCCTGGTGACCTTTAGATGAGAAGGTCAAGCCGTGTGACAACATCCTGAGATGGTCTTTCCTCTTCAAGAAGGATAATAGGGAGTGGGAGGTGGTGGAGGGTTACTGCACTCAGCAAAGTCAGCACAGGACACCCTGCAACTGGGGTAAGAGTGGAGCCAGACCTCCCTGACTGGCCCCTTTGACAGCTATCTGCACTTCACTAAATGAAACAAGCCATTTTAGTTCCAGTATTTTCTCCAGTATTTTCTCAGCAAACACAGAAGTAACTTTTAAATCGACTGAAAAATGTTGAAGTGACAAGCATACAAAAACAAATATACTGTTTAAAACTCTATCAATATTTCATTCAGTGTCTCGATAAGGTGGCAGGCATGGAGTGCACCAGCCTGGTCATTCATTAGCTTTTGCACAGTGACCACAGTGTTACAGTTTTGTACTTTGTGGCTTGATCAAAGGATCTCTGCCAGGCCTGCTGTCATCAGCAGTTCACCGATCTGCCATGAGGGAGGAGGAAGAAGAGGGAGTCAGCCCACTGTGTCTGCATCAGTCATTAACCAGCCTCTACAATTAATGGCTGAGTTGATCTGGCGAAGCACAGTTAGCATGTTAATATCTGCCAATAGAAACTAAAGGCAAGGTCAAGCTGAGGCTCAGGAAAGTTGGTTGTCGTTTGGTTTGGCCCCATGTAACTGACTACTTTTATCCAATATTTGGTTTGACATTTTACTCTATGAAGAACCATAAATATCTGCACAAAAAATGATGCTGACCCATTTCAATGTGGAGAAGTGGTAAACTGACCAATGGACAAGCTAGCCTTACAAAATAAAAGCATGAAAATTGGCATTTTGACCATCAAAAGAAAACACTATTGAGCATATCCACTAAAAAAAGAAAACATTTGCAAAACATTTGCATTCAAACATTGATGTTGAACTTAGCCGATCATCTACAGCCAATTGTCTTATTGAGCCTAATCATAAAACTGAAGGCCTGGTGGAAAAGTGTTCTCACTTCTCTGCTTCATACAAACACAATGGATGGATGTTCTGTGCAGATGTGTGTGCATGCATGCTTTCTGTACGTGAGCAATTATATTTGTGCGAGTGTGTCCGCATCATTTAGGGCAGCAGGTCGTGTGTATGTATGTGAGGGTGTGTGTGTGTGTGTGTATATGAATGGGGTCTGCTGGGAAGCATTTCTGAGACAGCTGGAACAAGACAGGCGGAAAAGTGTGTGTGTGAAGGGAGGCGAGGGGGGTTGGTGTCTTCCACTGAGCTGCGATGGCACCACCAGGTTGCTCGAGTTAATTTTCATCAGCGGTCTTTTGATTCAGCACAGCGGCATCACGGGTACAACCTACTGATGAGCCAATCAGCAGAGCTTATTTTACGCTTCACACACACTGCATGCAGAGGATTGTTTCCCACGTGAGCAGACACTTGAACATCATTAAAAAAATCTGCTATAAATATCTGCTATAATGAAGTAGCCTACATGTGAGATGCCTTTAATATGCTTTTAATGGCCTGCACAATATTCTCATTAGAAATCAGGCATTTTGCGCTGGTTACCCTGGTTTATGGAGGTGCATCTACTCCCACAGTGTAAGCACAGTTACGGTAGTTTAGCACAAAGTTGCTCTCTTACCTAGAACTGGCATTTCACTCATACTGTACATGCAAACCCTGTCTACCAATCTGCATGGCACAGAGAGATAGAATCCGAGTGCTGAACTGGCTCGAATGCAGACCCTGACCTGGGCTTACACCTGTGGACTCTGCACAGGAGATAAGATTAGTTCCCCCCCCTGAGCACAGGTACAAATACACATTCATATTGTATGCTCAAACACCGGCACAAACACATGGTTACACAACATGAAAAGAAAAGGGATTTATGGCTCTGTTAGGTGTGATTTTACACTCACAGCAGTCATACATATGTAAGTGCACACACAGGTTTGTGTGGTGAGTTTACACATCTGCATGTTCGGAACATCCTGTGTCTCTGATGTCAGTCGGACAAAATAATCAATAGTAACCATGTTGCCCATCACAACTGGCGCAAAGTCAAGGCAGAGTTTCAGTTTTACTAATGCAATAAAGGAAGAGCTAATCTTGTCATTGTTCTGTCGGTCTACTACAGGGCCATATAGTGTACCTTTATTGACTTTTCAAAGCTGATATCCTGTCTGAGATGAAGCTGCACAATTTTCAAAGAGACAGACAAAGAGAAGGGACGTTACAGCTGGATCTACTTATGCCTGTTTGTTCTGTTCCTTTTTGGAAGATAAACAATCTGCAGTAAAGATATCTGAAGCTCTATATCCAACTGAGGCTCCCTTCACACCTCACAATCTCAGAGATGCACCCTCAGTATATTGCAACAAAACAGTTTGACCTACAAGAAATCCATGTGGACAAAAAGGCAGGAAATACAGAACAAAAATGGCCACTGCATCAACAATTAGGGAATCATTAATAAGAAAAATCCATTATTAATTTTCTCTGCACTTAAGACATGTCCCATGTCTCAGTACCAGACGGTCACGGAGAGTTGTTTGAGTCGATGTGTTCGCAAGTAAAAAACAAAAAAAAGGAATTAGTATCAAACTGTTCTGCAACGATTGATCACTAATATAACAGAAGAGTTGTCCGAAGTGGAGAAAAGACTTCTCTCATGAATAACTTACTTAACTGAGCCTGAAAACTCCACTGTTTTCCTGCAACTTTATTTCCTTTATTTAATTTTTATTTGTATATATTTTTTCACAAATATTTGCTTTTATTCTGTCTTGACTGATTTTATTTGAATCACCTCAGTATAAACACACTTGTCTACACTCACATAAAAATCCTGTGCAATGCTCTTGAGCTGAATCTTGTTAATGAGCTTGGACATGGACTTGTTTTCCACATGTCATGTCGAACATGTATCAGTCAAAGTACTTTGAACTCTGCACCAAAGGTCAGTTTCACTCCGCTCTGTTTCTGCAGCCTTTCTTTATCAAGATATAACCCAATGTTAATCAACAATAAAACAATAAATAATGCAATAAATGAAAATGAATGATTAATTGTAATGTATAAAATAGCTCTCTCGCTCTCTCTCGCTCATTCTCTGGCCAGTATTTCCCTCCCTGTTTGACTCCAGTTTATCTTTAATGATGTTCTTCCTCTGCTGCTGCCTCTGTGTTTTTCTCCCCACACAGCCAGACACTGATTTATCATGGTTGTGTTTCAAAGGGTGAGCACTGTCATATCATTGGCTTAGGGCCTGACAACACCCACCCGACCATGGGGGTGTGACTGGGGGAGGGAGAGGAGTGTAAGAAGACAAAGTATGGGGATGGGGTGGG
>OMNW01031594.1:0-18284 GCA_900303245.1 Selene dorsalis
GCCCCCACCCCCAGCCCAATAAACCCTCAGTTCCACAGGCCCCTGTCAGGTAGAAGAGGATTCCATTAATGCCAGCTGGGAAATGGTGGGAGGTGTTGGCCTGTAAGGCGAGGTACCTCTCTGAGGCTCCGCAGCATTAATACATTAGCAAACACCATGAAACACTGCATAAATGTCAGCAATTACTGACTGGAGGGAAGGGTGGCTGGTGGGGGTGGGTGAAGAGATGATGGGATGTGATAAGGATGTCCCACTGGCTGTCAATCACTCCAACAGGTGTGCAGAACAGACTGCCAATCAAAACAGCTCCAATGAGATGAAGCCTGTCTTGAAACTCTCCATCATTTATTGTTTAGGCGAAGGGCTAGAAGAGGAAAGGGAGACGGAGGAGGTAGAGGAAGAGCATCAATCAGCGGCTTTCATACAGCACAGGAAGTTAACGTCCTGTTGGCCTCTTAAATCAACTGTTGCCAAGACCTCTGTCATCATCTTCAGCGCTGCTCAGGAGAGCTTTGCCAAAGCCACAAGAATCAGGAGGAATCTGAAGGCAGAGCAAGACGATGGTATTTGAGAATAATGCCAGAGTATCTGATTTAATCTACTTGGAGTGAAGTGAATTTCATCAAGTTTTAACTATAGCAAAGTCCAACAAGTGTACTTCTCTCTGATGGAGGACTTTTCCAGTACTATCATGACTGTTGTGATGCAGTAAACCCAAAAAAATGGAAAAGTCCTGCCAAAACAAACATACACACACACACACACACACACGCACACACAAAACAGTGTGCTTTCCCCACATGATCTTAGCTAGTCTAGTAAATAGAACAAACTGTCTTCTGATTAATTTGAGGAAAACAATAAAATTACAGCGTGTAAAACTCTGAAATGCTGACTAATGAGTGACAGGTGGACTTTCATGTGTCAGGTGTGTTTTAGATAAATGTTACACCAGCACCACACAGTATACTTAGCAAGCAAGAAAAACTTAGCTCAAACTGGAACAACGTGTGATATCCAAACAGCAACATTTGTATTGCAAGCTGATGAAGATTTGAACAAACATTGCACTTGGGGCATCATATAGCTAACCGAGTGGAGCAGGCATCCCATATACAGAGGCTACAGTCCTTGCTGCAGCCGGCCCCAGTATAAATCCCCCGGTGTGCTGCGTGTCATTCCCCCTCTCTCACTGCCTCCCCATTTCCTGTCTATCTCTACTGTCCTGTCAATTAAAGGCAAAAGCCCCCCCCCCATAAAAAAAAACACTGTACTTATTGTTTCTACAGTGTGATTTATCTATGCTACGTAGAAATTTTCTTGGTAAAAATTTCAAATTAATCCATACTCTGGTCAACACAATCTGCTCGCTAGAAATGAGCAACGCCTTCCATTGCAACTACTTCAACTCCACTTTGCGCCACTTCCTTTCACATTCAAACTTCCTTCATTGAACACCACATACAATGACACAGTAGGCCGTACTCTCAATAAACTGTTGTGTTGTCCACTGCTATTTGAGTATTATCCATCCTGATCTGGTTTCAGCTCTCTAAGGCTTCGAATAATTCAGAGCACAATAAACAATGACACACATTGAGTGGACTGTATCAGGGAGGGTGACGCAACACGTAAGTACTAGTTTCCCCGAAAGGTGAGAATGCCTTTATTGACAAACTAATTTCCTGTGCTCAAACAATGTGACAACTCAAATAACCTTCCCCATAACACACCAAATTATGTTCTTAATTTAACTGATTTTTCTGGAAAACCTTATTTTTCCATTTAAACCACACATCAAACTCTGAACATACAATGAAACAGTATAATGTTAGCAAAACTAAGTATTGAGATTTGATGGACAGCCGGAGACAGTATGTTCAGTAAGACAGGCACATTTGCAAACACAGAAATGCAAACATGCACAAAGACATAAATGCAAACACAATTTTATCACACACTTAAAGGCAAAGCAGAGTTAAGTAGTAATCGATTCCACAGCAAGTGGGCTCGTGTGCAGAGCTAAACGTAATCTGGGGCCTTTGGCTGCCATGTTTATTGGTCCAAACCCGGGAGATGAGACTGGGCTAATGAGCTAGACACTAATACTGGCTTTCTACCCGCCTGCTAGGCCAGCCAAGCCCTGGGCTTTCTCTGTTAATACCTTCAGACGTTTCAATAAGACAGCGGTGGCTAGAGCAGAGGCCATTATTACACTTCTGTCTCTGTGCTTTTTAATATCTCCTCATCCAGGAAACACAGACACTGCAGATGTGTGTTAGCCAGGTGCTGACTCGGCCTATGATGCCACAATGAGCTGAAATCTATTCATGATCCCTGGCCCTCATATCCATTGCTACCTATGAAGATAACCAGTCCAGATCACCAAAAAGACAAAATCAGAATTATTGTACTTTTCTCTCATTATCTTGACATCAGTGGGGCTTCAGACAGTGAAACTCAACAGTGAATGAAAGCAACCCTGACTGACAGGACTCTGGTGGTTAGGTCCTATGTTTTTGCAAATTAAATAAATCAGAGTCCTTTAACTCCACTTAAACGTATGTAAGTAATACTTAAAAATGAAAGCTTTTTTTCCATTTGTAAAATATACTCTCACTGACCACTGCATTAGAAACACCATACTAATAGTGGTAGGGCCTTCCTCTGTCGTCTAATCTTAGTTCTTTGTGGAACAGACTCCACATGATATTGGAAATGTCCCATAGTGTTCCTGCTCCACATTAACATGACAACGTCACATCATTTCTACTGATTTGTCAGTTGCACATCTATGCTGTCAATCTTCTGTTCTACCACACTCCAAAGGTTCTCTGTTGGATTCAGATCTGGTGACTGGGCAGGCCGCTGAGGTTTACTGAACTAAATGTTGTGTTCATAAAACCAGTTTGAGATTACTTTTGCTCTGTTACATTTTACATCATCATACTGGAGGTAGCCATTGGAAAATGGTGAATTGTGGCTATGAAGAGATGCCCATGGTGAGAACCAATACTTAGATTGCAGCATTCAGACCATTTTTGATTGGGATGGATGGGGCCAAAGTGTGCAAGAAAATACTCCCCACGTTACCCTACCAGCGTGAACTGTTGACACACGGCAGGTTGGGTTAATGGATTCATGCTGCTGATGCCCGATTCTGACCCTACCGTGTGTGCCTTGGCAGAAATCCAGACTCATCAGACCAGGTCGCCATTTTTTCCAGTCTTAAAATGCCCAGTGTTGGCGAGCCTGTGGCTACTGCAACCTCACATATCTTGGCTGACAGGAGTAGAACCAATGTGGCCTTCTGCTGTTGAAGCCCATCCATCTCAAAGTTTGACATATTTAGCTTTCTGAGATGCTTTTCCTTTTTTGGCTATCTCCTCTAACGTCTGTCATTAACAAGGTGTTTCTATCCACAGCACTGCCACTTACTGCATGCTTTTTTGTTTTTGGCACCATTCTGAGTAAAAACTCTAGAGACAGTTGTGTGTGGAATGATAAGCATGATCAGCAGTTTCAGAAATACTCCAACCAGCCTGCCTGGCACCAACATTCATGTGTTGATTTTATGCACTGCACTGCTGCCACATGATTAGAGATTGGATAAATAAATGAGTATGCAGCTGGACATGTGTTCCTAATAAAGTGCTCCAAGACAGTACAACAGATTTTTTTTGAAATATTAATCCCTGAAAGTTATTAATCATTTAAGATTGTAACAGAAAAGACATTTTAAAGCGGAATGAGTTACTAAATGTTGTCAGCCTTCATGATGTAATGATGTTTTCAATCATTAGTACAATAGAAAAAGTACATTCAAAGGTATTTAGGCAGAGGAAACAAAAAACAACTCTTTTGATGAGTTTTTTTTTTTTGTTTTGTCTCTTTCCAGTTCAATCTACTGCAACTGGACACAGAAACAACTCCAATTCCGTTTCTAAAAAATACCAATGTTTGCTCTCGCCCTCTGTTAATCTGAAGAAGAAAGTCATAAGTCACACAAATTTCATCTTGTAGTTGCAAGATGGAAAATTGACTCGTTGATGCCATTATAAATGAGAATGTTCAATAAACATTAAGGTTAGTGAATGGACTACAATTCTTACTAAATTTAATCCGTTTCATTTCAGATTTTTGTTGTAATCCCTGGTTGTTTACTGATCACATACATGGATGTCTGTAAAGATAATGCTAACCATGATACTGTTTGTGGTTAATGGGATTAATTGCCTGCTGTGAGATGGAATGGAACAAAATAAAGCAAACAATGTTGTGTGGGGAAAGGACACATAACCTCTTATCCTTTGCCCTTTCAAGCACATTACTGGTGCAAAATATTTGCTTTCTCTGCTTAAAAGCTTTACGTTGATTCAAAAGGTATAAGTACTGGTCATTCCAGTTTTTCAAGCATTGGTACTGGCTGACACATACGATAAACTGTATCCACCAAAACACTGTATTATAGAAATGGTCCATCATTATTAACCACATATGTGTACTGCAATTTAAAACATAAATAGAAGATCTGCAGTCTAGTTGCTACAGTGGTGCCAGTTTTGGGACAGGACACAGACGACCACTTACGAAAAACAGAAACAAAGACATTATGAATACTCCTGACCAAACAGCAATCAAATAAAAAAAGGAAAACATTATCTAGGGGTTAACACAAGAATGTGTGCACAACAGCTCCTCAATGTTGCATGATAAACCATCCCAAACAATTAGCATGGGAACACATATGCTGTCAAAGACGGGGGAGACAAAAGGGGTCAGAGGTTCCTCAAGGTTCTGTATGAGGGCTGCTTCTGATCAGCTTGACTGTTTGCAGGGTGAATGGCTGGGAAGGGAGACCCTGGGACGGGAGAGGTCAGCGGGACTCAATGATGTGAGCTTTAATGTCCACACATAGAGGACACAGGATGGGAACCATCTTTGACATCTTAATTAGCTTCAACATCTTACTTTCATGCTTCAGCATGGATGGCATGGATTACTGAGACACAGACTGAGTGTATAACAGTTTACACTCCACTTTGCAACTCTTAAAATAATGTAATTTAATAATTCAGAAATTGTGAATTTTAATCTTAAATGATCTGTAATCATCTTTAAGACCAAAATCTTGGATCAAAGAGCCAGTGAGGGCAAATCTTAATATCTGATAATGTTTGTGTGTGCCTCTTACAGAGTCATCAGATGCTGATGCAGGCCATCCTTCCCACTGTTGATGCCGGACTGGGATGTTGGTCAAGTCTGAAATGTTCCTCTTCACCTGCAAACAAAGAAAAGTTCAAATAATTAATGCATATTGAAAATACAAAAATCAGATTTGCACAAGTCAGTTAAAAAAAAGGTTAAAATAGCATCATAACCAATTCTCCACATTATTTACCATCCTGTCTGTAAAAGTAACTTCCTTAGCAGTATTATAATTGGAAAAAAATATTCCTTCATCAAAGTCCTCTTCATTCAGCAGAATGAGGAAAAACTAGGATGGAGGCAAAGAACTAAGGAGGAGATGAGACAAAAGGAGGGAGAAGGAGGAAAAAAATAAAAAAACACAGCCAGTGTTATCAGCATTCTTCAGATGCCACGGCTAATGCCCAGCAACAACAGCCCCACGCTCTGAAATGAACAGTATTTCTCTTCTCCCATTCATGCGCAGTCGCTGTATCTGCATCATTTAATAACATTCCATGCTTTTAAACAGTTAGCAGCCAGCAACGCCTGTCCCACCGAGCGCCGTGTTACACCGTCCACTGGGTTGTTGGTTTAAAGCCCTAACGCCAGCCTGATGTGCGCCAGCCGATGCTGATCAAAGCCCCGTCGGCGTCTGAGCGCTGGCGGCCGTGGATTTTAATGGATTTGTTCAGTAGAATTCTGCCATTCGGGCCCGCGGGGCTGGACACTGATGCTGAGAAAACTGCCTATTGTGCGACAAAGATCCCTCCACACACGGGTCAAATCCTGTCTTTGTAAAAAGCACTGAGGAGAGATGGATCCTTGGGCATATGCAGGGCTACTGGTCATGGAGGTGGAAACTTAAAGAACGCTACAAACACAAAGTCAGAGCCAATGTCAAGCAAAGCAGGAAAGCAGCTGCAAAACACTGAACTATGATGACTGCGGGGGCAGAGTTTGCCTGGGCTCTTGCGCCTTAACACTCTAACGTTACGACAGTTTGTATCTGTGTATGTACTTGTGTGGGTGTCTAAGAGCACAGGCAGACATTGGCCTGCTTCAAAGCAACAGTACATACTCCCTCCGAGTTATCAATCTCTCAAAGAAATTATATTTTATTTGTGCTGGGCCTGGCACAGCAAAGCAATCTGCAGTACAAACAAGCTCAGAAAAAAATAAAAGAACAATAATAAATGAGTGGCACAGTCCTTTGTCTTACTATCGTAAATCCCACACCACACTGCTCGGTGCCTATCCTTATGAAGAGAAGCTATGGCCAGGATAGCCAGCTGGGGTCAGAGCGGGTGGCCAGTGTTATTACAGAGTGTAATATCTATGTTTGACCAGCCGGACTACAGGGATTTGACTGACCGGCTGGCCGGCCGATGAATAGAGGGGAAAAGGGAGGAAAGGAGAGGCATAAACACTAGTAATGAAGAGGCTGCAGTCAGAGGTTAAAGCAGCATCAGAGAAACAACAAACTAACGCCCACCACAGAGAGAGTTAAGGTGAGAGGTGGAGGAGGAGCAGGAGGAGGAGTAGGAGAAAGAGAGTGGAGACAGACAGCAAAAGACACCTGGCGGAGGACAACCTGATCTCACCACAAAAACAAAACACAGCTACACAGCAGGCTTGCCCACCTGAAACTACCCCACCAGAATCTGTGACAGGCATTAACAGTAGTTATGAAAAATATAAAAAGCAATTATGAGAATCTGATGAAACCATATCAAAGACCAACAAAGTCAGTTCTTACAACATACAATAACTGATCAACAGGGTGACACAATGCTATGCCCCAGCTCCTCCAGGTAGACTAAGTCTATGCTGTGTAGAACCATGCTACAAAGCAATGCATGCAATGGCCACAGCACAAACCAGAGAGATAGCAATACTGTCTAATGCTGCCCCCTGTCTGCCACAGCAGCTATCTTATTAATAAGTTAGACTGCAACAAATTTAAACAATTATGTTTAATCTGAATCCAAGGGGAACAAATTAGATCACAAATTCGTACAAAGAATAACCAACTAAAATTTGTTTAACCTAAAACAATAGTGCTCTTGTAAAGTGAATATATGACAGTAGACTGTGTATCCTCAGAAGCAGAAAGACTGGCAGCTCGTGAAACGCATCAATCAACCTGACTTGTGCGTGAAAACATAAAATGTAAAGGAAGGGTCTTTAACAGAGGAGAGAAAGATATACATCAAAACAGCGCTGATGATTTGTGTGCTGCTGTTCGTGTTGAGATGAGGCAGGGGTGTACGAGCCAGTTATACACAACATTAGCTAGACTGGCTGTGGTGCTGAGCTGCTGGCAATATGCCTCACGGCAAAATTAATGATCCAATCATTGTAAATGCCAATTGCCTGTAATCCCTGGCTGGAAGCAAATCAAAGAGAAGGAAAGGTTCCGTTAAACAGTCACAAGCTCTCTCTCGCTCTCTTTCTCCGTCTCCCCTAGGCACCAGATGCCTTTCTTTCATTCCCTTTTCGATCCAGCCTTCTTTTTCTCAGCTCTGTAGCTCTGTCTGCATTTGGTTCCTATATGTCTCCCAGCTGCGGAGCAGAGATGGGGCCCAGGCCCAGCCCTGGGGGGCAGTAGAGGAGGGAAATCCCCAGGACAACTGGTCTGGTCACGGACAGCTCAGGACCCAGCAGCCATCCCTATTCTACCCTCTCCTTCCCTGGCAAACATTTGCTCTCCAGCTTAGCTCAGAAGCTAGCCAGCAACTTACCCCCACACTCTTGTCTGGTAATGCCAATCACAGAGTCTACACAGCCCTGTGCTCTAGAGATGGAGAAGAAAGAAGGTAGAGAGGGGACACTGGGAGAGAAAGATGGAGAATGAAGGAATAGAAAGGGAGGGGCAAGGGCAGTTCCCTGAGAGCCACAAGGCAAAGCCAGAGCCTTTGGCAAAGACAAACAAGAAGACAGGACTCTATCCCTATTGATATGCACAAGCAGGGACCATCGGCTAGTCTTCATCTAAGACAAAAGATAGAATGGGAAGAGAAAGGTGCTCTGTAGTGGAGTCCATATGTGTCTGTGAGTGGACACAGTATGAGGAGAAAGGGGAGTCAGGCAGGCTCAATATGGTGTTACTTCTTTGTTGCATCCTTAAGTCTTGTTATGATAACAGAAATACACTACACCCCTCCTGTTTGTTGTATTATTGTTTTTATCTCAGATTTTCTCGTTCTCAACTCTTTGTCTTTATTCTGAACACCATGTGTTATTCCAACATCACTGAGTTTACCCTCACCTGTATGATGATTATAGTTTCACCTGTAGATTGACACACACTACCAAACTACCTGAACCAGACACTAAATGGTGTATACACATGGTTTAATGATATATTATTTCCTAACCCATTACAGTAATAAAGAAGGAAAGAAGCCTGTTCCCTAGCCAAAGAGTAAATATATAAAGAGCATGGCCAACATGGGGCAAACAGAGTGCAGATCTTTGCAGGTTAAAGTTCTGGGCCTCATTTTCACTGCAGGGGGCCTTGAGATGCCTAAAGACAAGCATGCGTAAGGAAAAGACCACGGCATGGAGGCCTGTTTAAGCCCACATTGTCCCTTCTCTATCCCCTATGGCCTCTTACAGCACCCCCACCAAGCCAACAGTCCTTTGCCTCCTTTCTGTGTCCATGGTTCCACCCTCCCACACCACAGGAACCCCTCCCTAGTGTTTGTAATCCCAGCAGAAACACTTAAGGTTCACAGTGGGTGCTCATCAAAACCATCTGCCTGAGAAGAGGGTGAGAGAGAAAGAGAGAGATGACGGAGGGAGGAGAAAAAGTTAAGAGTGAGGGAGGAGAGGTAGAAAAACCAGGGAGGCAAACCGCCTCCTCCAGTTCAGATGTTGGATGTCCTAATCTGTTCAATTAGCACCATTACAAGCCCTGCTAGTAGCCTCATTATTATTAGTATATTCTTCACCTACAATACCAAGAGAAGAACAGCACCTTTTACTCGTGCTTGAGAGTAAATAGACATGTGTAAAACATGGAGACTATAAAAGATAACTAAACTATATTTAAAAAAAAAATCACACTTATGCACATCCATCAAAGGAATGAAAACAAAAAAAGACTGATATTTCCGATCCATACATAATATTGGGTGCTTAAGGTGACTGCTTCATTTACATGTGAGCTCAAATCAACAGCAGCTCTTCTCTGTCCTAGCTGATCAGTCTTTGGGGAGCTTACTTCCTCTCACCTGTGACAGCAGGCCACCCGCTGTGAATAATATATGACGCCTGCTCAGGTCTCCCTCTGCAAAGTGCAGGAGTGGGGGGAGTACAGCCGTGCAGGCCGGTAATAGCCATGTGTGTGTGTGTGTGTGTGTGTGTGTTTATTCATTTCTGTGTGTTTAGGGGAGTGCTCACATGAGCCCAAACATACAGACATTCTTACTCATCTACATAGGCAAGCAAGCACATGTATATTTTCATGCTCTTCAGCCTTTAATCCATTTGCAGCTTTGATAGTAATACCTGATGGACAGTGTGAGTATCTATAAATGTTTCATAGGCTGCCAAATCTACTGTTTAGTTTCAGATGAAGAAAAAGAATGGACTGTCTCTTTCCATTGCTCCCGCATGCCCAGATCAAACAATGTTCGGTCATTTAAACCGGCTCCTGGACTGCTGAGAGAGAGGGAGAAAGACGCAGTGTAGGGGGAGTGGGGAAGAAAAAGAGGGGGATGTACAGCTGTGAGAGTAATTATGTCCTCGGAAATGTGATCATTTGTGATGAATAATGAATCGATGGCTGAGATAGACTAGCAATGTTTGGCAAATGGAGTGAAAGTTGTCTTATGGGAAACCAGACTCGGGTACGATAATATTAGGTATGTGAGAGTCTGTGAGTGAGTTACTGAAGGCCGTTTGTGCATCTATGTGGATATGAATTGAGTTTGTGATGTCCTGCATAGTCTGTGTGTCTGTATGCAGGCGCGTCATACCTCCTGTATGGTTCTGGAGCCGGGGAAGTTGAGATTGTAGTCCCTCTGGGCCTCGCGGTGACTGATGACCAGCAGGAAGTTCTGGTTTAACGACTCTTGAAGACCACTGAATGAGAAGGGAAAAATTACAATAGCACAAAACAAGAAGAAAGCCAATATAAATAATCAAAAACAGAGAGAGATGGAGAAAAAGACAAGTTAAAGAAGGGAGGCAGAATAATGAACCAACAAGAAGAAGTGTGGGGGGGGGCACAGAAAAACAAACATTATCACTAAGAGCGACTGAGTCAAGTAAAGGGCAAGCTGAAACTTGTCAACTAGAGGCAGCCTGCTGGGAGGTGGGTGCCTCCTCATGGGGCTAGTCGCCCACTTCACTGGTTGTGTCTTAACAAGCCTGGCCAAAGCTGCGCTCAGCACAGCAGGCTACAACAGCTATGACCACCTGCACAGGAACAGCATGGAGTCCATCAGTTGGCTTTAGTGCTAATAAATTAATATTTAACTGTGACATACCATACAGCTGTAGCAGTAAATAACTGCGTCTACAGGGTTCACTGGGGTTATTGACCTTTGCCAATGACTCCACAATTAACTTTGTCAGTCAGATTTCTGTCATTTGTTTGGGGGAAACAGTGCAAAGTCCTCACTCGTTTTCAGTTGTTTACTCTTTGACAATGCAGTAAGTCAGGGACTAAAACTTTATCTACGCCAAAGACGCAAATAATTAAGATCCATTATTTGCCTCATGATACACTACTACTTCAGAGGATGCTACCGGATTACTGTTGTATTTAGCAACTTCACAGACCCGGTCTGTCCTCTGTAACCGACATAATGACTATAACTGTATAGTCATTATAGTTGTGCTTAAGACCTGTTGATGAACATATACCTGATGACAATTAACAATTGGTGACAGATTTTTGAGCTTGAGTTGAAATGGATATAACCGTGTGTAATTCAAATGATTTGTACACTGACACTTATCACAGATGTATTAACAACACCAATACAGACAACATGACACACCACACAGTATCTCCCCCTCAACTAAAATAAACCACTTAGAAATATATAAATGGGAGTTGTCAATCTCAACAATCTGTTGAAACTGAAATAATGAATCTTTTTTACTAAAATTATGAGAAACATAGAACATTGATAGGCCAAAAAATTAAGGATACAACGTCTGGTCTGAGACGTCTACTGTCTCACAGTGAAAGTTATGTGCCTACTAATTTGGCTGAGACATGGCAGGAGAGACATGACCTGTCAAAGAGGCCTAAAAGGGCAGAGTTTCTGGACTGGTATCGTAGTTGCACGGTAGCTTGTAAATGATGTAAACGTGGACACTTTGTGTGCTTCACGTAGAGAGAAGGCGGTGGGGGAATCAACTTTTGGAAGCTTCATTTACAATAAGCTGTGAGGTTAAGTAGCGTTTTGAGCAAACGCTGGGTCTGTGAGGCTGAATATCAATAGGAGGCTTAAGGGCCGAAGCAGCCACTTAATCAGGGCTCAGAACCCAAGGAGAGGAGGAAGAGTTGAGAGAAAGAGGGATGGGGGAATTAATATGTAGCACACACATTAATTATGCAATCACACCCTTAATCTGTGCAGATCTGGACGAGCTTATGTTAACAGAAGCTCAAATTTACTGTAATGACAGCATATTTACATTGACTAAAACTGCGAAATCAATATGTAAATGTAATGTTTGTTGTAGCTAACTGGGGAAGATTGGAAATGTGTGGAGTGGGAAGGATGGATGCATATGTAATAGGGCTGAGCAGAAGGATGAGAGAGATGTGTGTGCATGTGTGAGAGAGCAAGGAAAAGAGGAAGAGAGGGAAAGAGAGAGAGAGAGAGAAGAGAAATGGAAGGGGTAGGGACACATAAATAAGGATCTAGCTAATATCATGATTATGTTTGGACACAGTCCCGAGCTACTGCTGGCAGGCAACTAGACCCCTAAATAGACAGAGATAGAGGGTAAACTGTGTGGAAGTGTTACTCTGTCCTTCCAAGCAAAGAAGGAACATCTTATCAGTCATTTACGGCAGACCGAGGAGCCATTTGGGGCGTGTGTGCGAGATTTCTGTTCAAGATTTACTTTGAAAAATCACATCACTTATTGCGCTCTATAGTACAAATATAGCAACTCAAAATACCAAATGCATTCAGAAGAAAAAAAAATGCCATTCATAGTGAGTCATTCCCTCATCATTTCCCATCTGTCTGAAGAGGCCTGCTGGTTCATAAATAAACAAAACACCCATGTTTCAAGTCTAATATCCCCTTTGTCTGGCCTGCTTTCACTACTGATGTTGTCAAAGCTGCTGTCTTCTGATAAAAGCAGGGCCCTCAAGCAGTACAGGGTTGAAATGTGGATGTCTCAGTGTTTGCTTCTGCCTTCAGAGGTCTCTTTCTCACTCAACACACACACTCTGTGACACTGAGGTCGGCCTGCAACATCTCAGGAGGTACTTGACATGGCATAAGGGTGCTGGGAGGAAAATGTCATTTAACTTTATGGACAGAGAAAATGGAGCATTTTGCAGGGGAGAAGAGCAGGCTAAACAGATTGGTTTCATTCTGAGGTAAGCCCATCGCCTAAGCTGTGAGTCCCTGCGGCACAGAGCAGACTCTAGACCTTATTAAACTAGCACTGCCAGACACAGAGGCGCACACGCGCACACACAATTTGACATGTGCATGTAAAGTACAAATACCCATACACACACACTCTGTCGCATACCCTTTCTCCCCAGCCTGTCACACGCCGATGCATACTGTCCATCACAGTGCATGTTTTCAGCTGCTAAGAGACTAACTTGAAGGGAAATTTTTAGATTAAGTTTAAGATTTAACTCATCTCAGTTTCATCTCATTTCAGCTCTTAAAACACACTGACCAGAACAGAACATGCTGACTGATCTGGCTGCTGACTGAGGAGGTCATGATGAAGCACGCACACACGCAGCTTACCTCCTCCACATTTTGCATCCACAACAAAGCAGGAGGATGCGAAATCGCTCTGGCTCTGCTTGGTTTTGGTCTGCCATCTTGTCCCCGAGTTTATCAGCATGCTAACTGTTAGCTGCCTCCCGTCAGGGTTGCTTTAGCTAACCAGTTAGCTATCTCCCTGAAGCATCTGTGTAGCTGCTATTGGATAGCTGACACAGAGGGGGAGAAATGGGAGCAATAGGCCGCAAAAAAAAAAAAAAACACACATACACACACACAAAACCTATTCAATAATTTTTGCAATTTGAAATTTCTTTTGAGAGTTCAAATTAAAATAACCTTTCACTGGCAAACACGCTTGCTGAGAGCTGAAGAGGAGAAATAAATGCGGAAGGAAACAGGTTCCATTAAAATATTCATCAGGCATCAGGTCTTCATCATTTATGCAAAAGATTAGCTCCTCCTCAACACCCTCTTGTATTCACAGACAGTCATCAGCATAGCCACAGAGAGAAACCCTCTTCAGGCCGGGCATTAACACCGCAGTACTAACTGCACATCACATCGCACCGCTAACTAAATAACTACCTGACATGGATCGGTGCTAACGGGAAAATCTCCCAAAGACTCAAGATTTATTTCTAATCAAACATGACAACTACGATAGGTTTACTCAGCGGGATCATAATAACGGTGCAGCACTATTTAATCAGTCAGTTTGGTTTAAGTGTGTGTGCTGCAAGAGCCAAGCTCTACAAAGTAATTGCCAGGGTTATTACCATTTATGGGGAATTTGCATTTTTACTCAGCATCAAATTGAAGCAAATCAGCACAGTAAAATTTAATTTAGATGGGTAACTGTCTTTTCAGACTAAAACTATAAACTAGCAAATACAGGTTAGGTTTTATAAACCTCATTCAAAAAATATAATTTACGATTACCTGAGAACATTAAATAAAATAAATAATGAACAAGAGCACAAGTAAACACCCCAAGTAAATACAAATTTCCTGCCGTATAATGTTAATCTTGGTGTCATAACACTGAATTACTGTCAAGTTTTTACAACAGCATCTCATCCTTAAAAATTAAACTTATAACCCTATAACCTTAACACTGTTAGAAGCATAGATTATGTAAAATGAATCATAATGACTCAAAGCAACATAATGTCTTTGTAAGTTAGAATCATGACATAAAGCTGTCTTTGGCTATCATAGCTATCATAAGTCTATGGATACTACTGATAGTGACTACTGTTGGAAATTCACAAAAATCTAATGATCAAAACAAACCTGATGAAAAGTAATGAAGAGGAGACAACAGATGGAGACAAGGTGTCAACCTGAGCAATAGTGAGAGTGGGAAAGGTCACGATACTCTAATAAGGAATGAAATGAAAAATTCAATAGCAGTGATTATTAGGAGGAGGCCTTTGATTACTAAAGTGGACGTAGGTAGGCCCAACAGATTAGATCATTAATTTCACTGAAACATATTAGTACCGTAAATTGCTATTGTGGGGATAATATGTGCATCCATATTATAAAACCTGAAGGTTGACGGCGTTACTGGACCTGATTTCTGTCTAGAACAACAAATTTACACACACTGCACTCAGTAAACTACACACACTGTGAATGTATAGTGTGACTGCAGATTATTTTTACTGCATGCTAACAGCTCGTCTGCTCCCACTACAGGGAACTTGCCCCCCCCATATTCTGTGATCTGTCACCTTACCTCTCCTAGTATGACAGCAGGGTCACCCCACACACACACACACACACACACACAGTTATATACAAATGCATGTGCATATACACTGGAGCCCACCCACTCCATTCAGTTCCAACTGTCCTCCACCATAATGAGCTCCTGACACCCAAAATGATATCGATAACACTTGGAGAAATGGCAACGGTGCTGCTAAAAAGACACAGCAGTAAGTGGCGGAGTGAGAAGATGGGGAAAAGACGAGGAGAGGCAGAGAGTGAGGGAGGGAAAACTGGGGAGATGAGGGCCATTAGCTGCCAACACAATATAACTACCACTTAGCCTAACTAACAGACAAAGCGGCAAACCGCCAGATGACTTCTGGGGAGGGGCTACAGTGCAATTTTTATTTTGAATCCACTGTCAACAAACAGACTTGGGCCATTATATGTGAGATTATAAATATCTCTCCATAATCAAGGCCATGTAGCTGTGAGAAGTAACACTGAAAACTGTCATAAGACCCCTTAATATCACCTAATCTTGCTTCCAGTGACATACAGTTAGGTTCAAATTAGGCAATTTATAAATCTTAGAGCCTTATACTGAAAAATGTGCCAGGGTGCACTTCATAACTCAGCTACAAAGAAATGATTAAAAAAATATTTTAATTAACATTTCAAGGGTTTAGGTGAACTCTTTAATAATAATATTACCAACAATATCTACAACTACTAGCAAAATCAAGAGGATCTTCAAGATCTTTTTTTTTTTTTTTTTTTAAGTTCCGCTGATGTTTACATTTTAAAAGGATGATGATAATGGTAATATTTTCCTGTGAGAGAAGGCCTGAGTCTCTATATTAGCCTATTGTCTTTTGTCTTTAATGTAAACTGTATCTGAAAAAACAGCTTGTGAATGTCTTAAAGCATTTCTTTTTAACAATATCTATTGATATTCAAGTACATAATTCAACTGTTTAACTTGTGGTTAAAACAATGCCCATTGATTAGAATTGTTTTGCACATAGTCATTACTGTCATCAGATTGACGCTGTTTAATGATGGGCAGCATAGGCATCTACAAATATGAGAAATTCCCTTAATAATTACATGAGTGGCACAGTACATCCTCATCTTCCTCGTTTGGCCTATGTCTGTAATCCACACAGACACCCAGCACACACACACACACCCACACCCACACACACACACACACTCTCTATCACAACTATCTCAAGCTCTACAGCCATAACATACATGCAAGAAGCTAGCGCAAGAACAAAAAATATAAGTATACCCAGAAGTACAGAACCTCACATGTATTTTAAATTTGTTTTTCTCCAATTCAAAGCCAAAAGCCCCTCAAAAGTGGACAGATTTCTATTCACTCAACAATAAGCAGGTGAAATGGCAGGAGAAATATGACTTCTTTGTGATTGTATTACTGCTATGACTTGACACTGAGCTGCCTGACATTTCACAAAGAAAGGTTGCTAATACTGCCACGTATTCACCGAGACCAACGCAAAAACCTCTGTAAGGTGAACAATGGCTTAATACGAATACGAATACCAATTACTTCATTAAACCCAAAGGGAAATTCAATTGTCTGTCAGCTCATCTACCATTTGCACATATACACATATAATTAACCTTCCTCAACAGATCTCTGTTGTCACAGGATGCTATCACTAATGTGACAGACTGATGAGGTTTGAAAAAAGGAACTACTAATAGATATGAACTGCAGATATCATACACACACTATATTATAATAATAATAATAAAACGCAATACAACCCTCAGCAAGTAACAGTGTCAGGTTTACAGATACAAATTTGGGAAAGACAATTATTATTTACACAATAGACAGAGACAGCAGCAGTAGACCCTCCTCTCAAAATGTCACAAAGGATGTGAGAAAACGAATGTGCAGCCGCAGGTCAAATGTCTAAAAACAATAGTGACGAAAATGGAATTTTCTGGCTGGACTGTGTTGTCAAATTCTTCTTAACTGGATACAGAGCGCCACCTGGTGTTCACTTACACACATGGCACTCATGTCAGGACCAGTTGTATTTCTTAGTGTGTATATATGTGCACAAGGGTGTGGAAAAGATGAGAACCTACATAAAGAAGAGTGAGAAAGTGCTGGACTGAATACCTGTTTTTGCTGGTGCTGGCAGTTGCGGCAATGTCTGGGGTCAGGACATACAGGCTGTTGTTCTTGGGCAGGTGTAAACTTCTCAGCAGCGTCTGATCACACACACACACACATGCACATGCATACAATTACCCACAATTTCTAAATGTGACAAAAAAGGTTTGTTGAGGATCCCCTCCATCTGAATGGACATTCGTCCAGCTCTAAATACTTCTGCAACTCTTTAGGGAGCTTCTTACTCTGATGTGGTTGAAACTGGAAATATTGTGTTTGGGGAACATCAAGTATTTTTACAGGATAGGCAGGAGGTCTGTGTGCAGCTTGGCAAACTGTGGGAAGCCATGGTGGCCAGTGGTGTGAATTCTATGAACACCCCCTTACTGGATGTTTTGGATAACAGTGTAAAAACTATGTCACTGATACTATGTTCTGATATGACAAAGAATTCTGTATCTGCAGAACAGCAATAAGTTGTCTTTGTCTTTTTACATTTGTGTATTTGTGAAAAACACGTTTAAGGTCTATGAACTTACACTATCAGATACATCTCCACTCTTCCATCCCTTCAGCTGCATTTTGGACACTGGGACTGCAAGCTCTGTCTCAAGGATTTGTTTGATTTCTCCTGTAAATCAAAGTTGTGCAGAGGAAAAGTTATATTTAATCCTAACATACGCGCACTGAAGGTGCTGTTATGAGTATTACACAGTATGTATACAGTGTGTATGTTTGTGGTGCCCACCGACTGTGCTGCCTTCCTCCAGCACCAGCTCTACGGACCGCTGCCGGTACTCCACCCTGAAGTTGAGCATTCGGGGCTGACGCTCTACGATGTGTCGGGAGGTGGGGTTGGCGGGACAAAAAGCTGAAGCCGAGGATGATGGAGGAGAGGAGGATGAAGACGAAGAGGAGGGGGGAGGAACTGCACCTCCTGCTGCTGCGTCGGCTGCTTCTGATTGGCTGGGAGGTCCATACATGCTGGCCTGGCTGGCCTCGCTGGAGAAGTTACTGTACAGAAATAAAGAGTTGACTTATGGCTTTGGAGGGCAGAGAACAGCCATTTGAACATTCCAGGTCATGAAAGACACAAAGGGGTGGACAGTTAAAAGATGCAGCCAAAACACCACCAACAAATACCTTCCCTCCTTTACAATATCTCCTATTTTACATTCTGTCTTTTTTACACTACGGTGTATGACCAATGTTTCACACTACACAGTAAATAATGTCTTTTTACTCTTGACCATGAACAAAGTGTGCCCTTT
>OMNW01031595.1:7286-24439 GCA_900303245.1 Selene dorsalis
CTCTCTCATCACCATGCAGCAGGCAGCTCACCTCACTGACTCTATCTCTAAAAACAGTCTCATATCCCAGCTACTGTGTGCAAGCTTTCGATTGGTGGAATAAAAGGCGTCTGTGTTTATGTTGAGGTCCAGCTTCATTTCCAGGGATAAGACATACCACTTCACAGAAAGAACAGATGCTTCAGAAGCGATTCAGGCGTTGAAACACAGAGAGTTATTCATTATTCGTCTTTTGTGCACGAAAATCACAAAAAAATGCGACGCGTAAATGATTTCTGCAACTTTTTCTGTGCACATGCGCAGTAAGAATATCGGCATCTTAACTTGGAGAAGATCTTTCACCAGCAGCACTTTATTGTGATATTGTGACTGAGGTGAAAAGGTACCTGTGCTCTTCATAGAAGCTGAAATATACCAAGAATATATTTCTACATGTCATATTGTCTTGTGTCCACTCGCCGTTTGCCACCCTAAAGGCAGAAAGCCTTCACATGAAGTTAAATATAGCAGCAATAGAAAAGCTGCTGTTTGTTAGCAGGGACACAGACACACTGTCACATGTCTGCTTTTCCCACTTTGGGTTTGTTCCCATCTGACCTCATTTTTTTTAGATTTGGATTCCTGCATGTGTGGACACCATCATCCAGTGATTCAATAAAACACATCTGCATCTGTAAACACATACAACCTCAGTTTAGTGCTGGCATCAGGTCGGGTTTCTGTGCTTCTGAAAGCATTGGAGGCATTATTACCCTTGACCCAGTTACGGTCCACTGGGTGGCCAGTGTGACCAGCTGACCAGAGGGTGAGAGGCCAAATGCGGCAGGTTGTTTGGCTCATTAGAGAAACACTGAGCTGCACTTGATTCATTTAGCACAATATATGTCTTGTAGGATGCATCTGGCCACGTAATGTCGTTTTGATTATTGTGACGAACATGTATGTTTGTGGATTATTTGATGTCTGTCCTCATTGGAGTGCTCAATGTGTATTAATCCACAGTTTAAAATAGGCCCCAGCAAAAGCACTATTTACTCCTGTTTTAGGTATGTTTGCTTAAAAAAAACATGTTACCCAGCTGTTACAGGAAATTATTTAGCCTCAGGAACCAATCTGCACACACACACACACACACACACACACACACACACACACACACACACACACACACACACACACACACATATACTCAAAGACCACAGCACAACACACAGCATAGAGTGCAGCTATGGCAAGAGTCAGTTAAGTGTCTGTGGTTCAGCAGGTCGGTGGTTTCATCTCCAGCTCCCTCAGATACTGAAGCCCACACCTCCAGGCTAACTTCCTTTACTTGGAGCACTCATGTTAAGTTTTAGGAGGTCAACCATAAAATTTTGGTTCACACCTAAAATTGATATGAAACTCAATTATTAGTCCCCCATTCCAATTGTATTTCTGATAAATTATTTGCTAATAAATGGACTACTTAGAGAAATAACAATGTGCCATTTTATTTTAGGGTCACAGTGTCACAGAAAAACAAGGACCACAGTTGAACAAGTACATTAATTTAAACGTGAGGTCAGAGGTCACTGGTCATTGTGCCTCCTGCCCACCCAGTTAAATAATTATTCCAATCATCTAATCACTCACTCCCTCCTCGTTTTTTTCCAATATGAATGAACAATAATAAAATAAACTGTGACTTGGAAATAAATACTCATATTGCCTCAAAAATACGGTGGCTAAATGCAGGCACAGTGTGGCCCCTGACTGAAGCCAAAATGGCCCATGGTGGCAGTTCCCTCAGTGTATGTGTGTATGGTTTGATGTGGTCCTGTAAAACACTGAGGGGTCAATAAGACTAAAAAAGCTCTGCCTGAGTGCAGGATATTTAACATTGAAGCCTGTAGAAGATTTGAGTATTGTGAAGACAGAGAAGATCAGTTCTGTTTGTGCTGAGAAATGTTTTGGGTGTCAGAAGTTACTTCAGGTAAAATATTGATCGGGTATTTGGAAGCTGAAGCATCGAAGTCACATGAGACATTTCGAGCCTCATTCGTTTTATCGATTTCCCCTTAAAGGAGGATTCTGGGACAGGATCATTGAAGAGTATATGAGACGATACAAAGCAAACAGAGTAAACTTTATCTTATCAGTGAGTAGTCTATTAGAGTTTCTACTATTGCCTGCTTGTTGAGAGTCACTGTAAAGACTTGCCTTTCTTTAATGTTTCCAGAGAGGCAGTCTGTCATGATGCAGATGTTTGACTGATGCTTAATTAGTAGCGGTTTTAGGAGTTTAGGAGTTTTCATGTCATTTAATACCTTTCTTTATGTTTATGAAGGGAGTTCGTCTGCAGCTGTTACCTTTCCTGTTTTCCAATTTTCAAGACAAACTCACAAGAGGTCGTATCTCTGTTGATATAATTTAATGCTGTGGGAGTGAGGACGCAGACATCGACTCACAGAGAAAAGGTAGAGAGGAAAATGACTAGGGCTTCCCTTCCACCCAGTGCAGATCTGATGGCCTGTGTGGAGTTAATATACAGCGGGGAAAATAAGTATTGAGCACATCAGTAGACTTGCATGGTGAGCGTGCATAGAGGCCATGGCGGTTGAGTGCATTACTCATTGTTTTTGTTTTTTTTAACCAACTGTACCTGCTAATTCCAGGTCTCTCTAAGAGCTCTCTGTGAGTGGTCCTTGGCTCTTGGACAATTCTTCTTAGTTTTCTTTTGACTCTGTCAGAAATCTTGTGAGGAGCACCTGGCTCTGGCCAGTTTATGGTGAAATGATAAAACGGTGAATTCAGACACGTCTGTAACCGATGCTATCAGTACGTTCTGCAATGTAAGTTTCTGAAGGTCTTAAGAGAGCTCTTTGACACCTTGGTGATGAGAAACCTTTTCATAGGCGTCAATTAGGACTAAACCATCTGATATTAATGAGCACTGATAGGGTACAGGATAACTTTCTAAATGCTGACAGACTCCAGCTGGTTTCCTGACTTTCCATTCCTTTCTGCACCTCCTCCTTTTCTTCATGTGTTCAATACTTATTCCCTGTGTCATTTCACTTTATTACACATAACTTAATTTATGGACATAAATGTTTGGATTTCTTTGTATGTGTGCATTACTTGGGTTGTTGCTGACATCTGGTGAAAAGAGCTCTATTAGAAATACATTTTCTGAGAAACATGTTGACGCATTCAATACTTATTTTCCCCGCTGTACGTATATATCTATATAGAGTACATATGTTTGTGTGTATATGTTTACTCAACAGTTGTTGGTTTATTGTGGTGTGTAATTAGTTTTCCAGAAGGAAGAAAAATGACATTTATCAGAGAGTCTGAAGCAGTGTCTCTTTCTGTGCCGTCTATATTTATATTGAAAATCTGTCTTCATCCACCCGGGATTGTATTATTACTCCACTGACAATAACATTATTTGAAGGATAATGCACAATAATGACATATATGAGCTTAAATGTTCATTATTTTACACTCCTCCTGTGTTTTATTTGAAGACTTCATCCATAAGAGGATTACTCGTGCTTTAAGATCTAAAAAGCATCTCAGTGTAGTTTTACATCTCCTCTCTCTTCTCTCTTCTCTCTGGAGCTCTAGTAATGGATCAGTGTCAGCCAATCAGAAGAGAAGAGGTTCTGAGCCTCTCTTCTGATTGGATGGCTGTTTTCTGAGCGATTTAAAGATATTTTTTTGATGCACGATCGTATCAATTCATGCGTTTTGTTAAAGTATCAAGTTCAATACCCAGTCATGCTGCAGACGGACAATGTTAGCATCTAGCTGGTGAACACTGTGGAGCGTTTATTAGCTTAAGAACCAGATGTTTTTCTCTGGCGTCAGTGGAGACAAATCAACTGAGAGAATAGTAAACATTGGACTAAATTCACAATGCTAATGAATGCTAATGTTTCTCTGTGTTTGCTGGATGTGTTTGCTCACATATCAACTTTATGTGGTGATAATATGTTAATGTGTTGTGTTTACAGCTGGTTGTGTTGCCTGGATGAGCTCTGAAAGATCAGCTATAAATACATCTGTAAATTATTAGACCAGTTTGTGAATTGCTGTACATGTACATGTCAAATAATTAATGTGAAAATGTTCAAGAAGACGTGACAAGATGATGTAATGTTGTTCACACAAGAGATGGTGTTTGTGTTTTCTCGCATTATTAATGAATGGATGAGTAGTTCAAGTGTCGCCCGTTGGGTGTCTGTAAGACGGACTTCTGTCATGACGAGTAACGAGTCTGCGCCTCGTCGGGGTAATGTTGTTTTAATAGTGGCATTGATTTTTGTCGTGGGAACCCCTGAAAAGCAGTGGGAGAGCTGCTGTTGAGCTGCAGATGTGGACCACCCCTCCACCCTCCTCCCTTTCAGTCACTATCACCTCCCCTCAGCTATTTGCTCACTATCAGTATTCATTTTAACACTGATCAATACCTCTCAGTGAACATGGGGAACCTCTCACAAGTGCGGCTGTGTGCAAACCAACCCCAACATGTTGACGCACGTAAAAAAACGGACGACACCAAAGTCACATGACGCTCAGTCTGAAAATAACACAGAGTGGAAGCTGCGTTTCCCATCAATAATTTATTTATAGGTAGAGCGCACAAAGAGCAGCGTGCCCAAGCCCACGATGTTCAGGGAGCTTTTATTTTTAAAACATCCACAACACAGGTTCCTGTCAGAGCACAGCTGAGACTGCGATCATTAAAGAAGAAGAAAAAGAAGAAGAAGAAGATGGCTGCACAGGGAAACAAAATGTGGGGAAGTCGCCCCATTGACAAAAATCAAGTCCCTGTTTAATGATGAATGGTACGATCCACTGCCCCCCCTCCCCTCCTAAACACTGATAACATTCTCAACACCACTCCCACCTCCCGCGGTATCACGCAGCAACTGTTGCTTAGCAACCAGGAACATGTTGTGCCTTCCTGTGTACACAGTGATAATGCAGCTTTTAAGAGTAAAGCCGAGCAGAGACTCAGAAGACAGAGAGACTGGAGTTTGTTGGTCGGCTTCAGTGTCCTTTTACCTTTGAGGGTCAAGAGCTGTGTATCTCTCTGAACTTTTTAATGGAGCTGTACAAGCAAATCATTAACCATTTGGTTTCCCCTCTTTCATTCAGCATTCAGTCTTAGTGAGCTGACACTTGACATCTGCAGGCTCTGACATGGGAGATGTAGATGGGATGTAGGTTGGAGGTAATGAGAGTCTAAAACCTGATGTTTTCCTTCTCTTATAAAAAGGAGTGAGGAGCAGTAAGTTTTGTTTCCAGCACAGCCAGGAGTGGATGATCAGAGAGATCTGTCAGTCATCCGGAGGCAAGTTTCTCCAAAACTGGACAAATAAAACCAAAACTGTTGTGTACAAGAGAAAACATGTTTCACTTCTACCAGAGTGATCGCAAATAAAACAAAGAGAGAAACAGCAGAAGCTGGGGATGTGTCTGCAGCCTGAGGGCTGGTCTGGCAGGACGAGTGGGCGTGAGCTCAGGGTGTGATGCGGACGTGGGTTTGCGGCTGTCGCTGCTTCGTCACTGATCTGGATGTGTGCCAGTAGGGCAGAGCGGTAGTTAATGCCACCAACTATCCATTAGTGTCCTCCTCTCCATGCAGCATGAGAGGCTTATCTATTTCTGTTTGGCCATTGGCCCACAGCGGCTCCGTCTCGTGACAACTCCGTCCCGTCTGTAAAATCTGATGCCGTGGTGTCGGCAGGCAGCGTCGCTGTATGAGCGGTCTGGAGGTGTTTCAAGAAATGGACGTGAGCCTTGACCTTGTGTGTGTGTGCGTGTGTGTGTTTGCATTTCCACAAAAATTCTCACCGTATGGGCGGAGCTGATGGGTGGTTTGAAACAGTGTGTGTGTGTATACAGTGTGTGTGCGTGTGTGTGCTCTTACATGTGCTCTCGTCGTCAGTTTGATATTCAGCTACATGATTCATCAGAGTCAGGACTGTTCTAACTGGGTCTCTGAGTCATCAGAATAAAAATCTCCATCTCTCCATCTCTCTCTCTCTCTCTATGTATCTCTACATCCTCCCTGCCCCTCATCCTATTTCAGTCCTTCACTTTATTCTTCTTTGTTTTCTTCACTTTCTATCTCTCTTTTACACATACACACTCACAGACCCACAGTCTCTGTATATTTCTGTATTTAATGAGCCTGCTTTGATGTACTCCAGCTTCCTACAAGGGAAGAATACACACACACACACAGATCTCAGAGAGCTCTCTCCCAGCCCCCCAGTCTTAGATGCAGATCAGCTCCATGTTTCAAATACTGATGAATGCTGCTGCTTTAATGTGTGGGTGAAGGTAAGCAGGCATATACAGGTACATATACGTATATACGTGCTGTGCGTGTGTGTGTGAGATGCATGTTTCCTTGCATTTCATGAAATCTTTGTGCACAAAGGAGGAAAATGCTTTGATTATTTCCTCGATATTGAGCTGTTAGTTGTGCTCGTGTTTGACTGGCAGGACTGAAGACATCTGATGGACATGAACTGGGCTGAGGAGTGAACAGTTTATAAGATGGTGAGAATAAGATGATATGATGTTATGGGCTGCTGGCCACAGGGCAGGTTTCATCCAGAGATGACCGATCACATCAGCGTCGTAAAAATCACTCACATTAGTCACTAATGACCCATTTGTTACTTTACATGATAGTCTTCCCTGTCCGTTCGTCACCATGAGCCTCAACAGTCATCTGACCGGTCTGAACCTGAGTTTAGCTCTGACCTCATATCATGTCATAGTTACAGTTGGATCAACACCTAAATATGGTCAATGAAACAAAGTTGAGAATCAGGTTTGGTGGGTTTTTTTTGTGCATAGCAATAAACAGAGAAAGAAAAAAAATGACAAGAGAGGGAGGGTGTGTGTGTGTGTGTGGTGTGTGTGTGTGTCGTCAATCAATGACACATCACTAAATGTATTCCCCTGCTTGCCTACAGTCCATACATCCAGCCTCAGTTCCCACAATTCCTCAGCTGTCGGTGTAATTTCCTTAGTGAGTAAACAGCGTGCTTGGTTAGGCTGTGAGCTAGGAGATTAAAAGCAGGGACAACACAAACTGGCCCGCTGGCCTTCAAACTCAGAACCTGGTGTAAATACACAAACTATGGAAAAAGAAAAGGGACAGTAGTCTGGGAAAGTAGTGTTTATGATTATGTCCCATGGGGAAACAAAGAAAATCTTTATCTGAAAACAGTTTTTGTAAAAGTTTGAATTGTGTGTGTTTTATGCAACCTTAATGTCCTATACCAGCCACAACCTGTTTAAATGATAAAGTACACTGCTTGTGTCGGTTCAGATGTTTTATAGATTGTGCTAAAAGCTTTTTTTTGTTAGCCTACAAGGCTATGAACCATAGGTAAACAAAAGTGAATGCACATCCCTGCTTTAAAGAGACTCAGAAGTAAAGTGGCAGCATCAACAGCTTGTTCAAACTGAGTGAGTGTAACTGAGATGATCTGTGGTGAAGATCTGTTCCTTATTCATGTGGTGAACTGTGGCTGAGACCCACACTGGGATGAACCGTCACCACCGGGTGGAAGTCAGATTAGATGGAGCTGGTCCAGGTCGCCGTGACAACCTGTAGGTTCCCCACCAGCTGAGACCCTGTTGGAGCTGCTTCCATTGTGGAGGAAGGAGAGCAGAGTGGAGCCGTCTGCTGCAGTTTCCCCTCCATATGGTTTTATTGCCAGTCTCTGATAAAGGAGATGTGGGTGGGGGTGGAGGTGGTGGTGGGGTCATCTTGCTCTCTCACTGCCCTAGATTGTTCACTGCCCCAGATGGGCTCATTTCTCTGAGCTCTTCCTTGAAAACATGTCGCTCTGTGGCGTTAAATGCCTGTCTTCATTCAGTATAATTCATTGTAAGGATGAAGCTTTGAGGTTCAGTCACTTACACTAGCTCTTGTGCACACTTGTGTTTTGACTCACTCACAAAAACATAAAATGTATTTCTTATCTGATCCACCAGCTGTTGCTGGTTGCTGTATGTCTACTGTAACTGTTTGTTCTTTCCAGCAGATTACTGTCAAGCAAAATATAATATAAATGTAATTATATGTAATATTTCCACATGTCAAATGTCTAAAAATGACCAGTGTTCTTACATTGTTCCAAATCAATCAGAAGATCAATTCTCAAACCAGATAAATCTGTGATATCAGTCATGGTAAAACTCAACAACAACCCTTTGTGTTATTGTTCTGATTGAGAGACCACAAGAAGTTACAGATTAGGACCTTGTGTTAAAGTTCACATGCTGATTGTGTTGTAAACTTGAAAAAGAAACTTGTGGCCGACTTGAAGAAGTTGCTGCACAATCTTTTAAGCAACATAATCACATGACTGTAGTTTTCTGAGTGAGTGAGTGAATGAATGCTGAGTTGTCTTCACATAAAAGTTGAGCTTTAAAGTTTTCTGCTGATGAAGACCATGTGACATGACTGACAAGTGAACTGAAGCTGTAGCGGCTGAAGTTCAGCTCTGTTTACCGTCACGGCTCACGTCTGTGTTTACATTACATCACAGAGGAGAGGACGGATCAGCTGACCTCAGTGTGGCGCCGTTAACCCTCTCCTGCTCCGGACCAGACAGGCCGGATTAGCAGCCTGTGTTCTCAGAACGCGTCCGCATTCTCCAGATTATAATTGATTAATCAGATTAGTAGCTGTCAGCAGGGGCGTTTGCATCAGATGAGAGTGGATTGAGTGATGGGATGAAGTCGGCCGCCTGTGCACAGATAAATGGCTCGGATGATGCTTGATGTTGTGGAACTATTGTAATGATTATGATGATGATAATGGCTTTTAAATAGGCCCTTCTGCTGGGTGTGACAGGAGCCTTTTACACACACACACACACACTGGTATCCAGGGCCACTTTCTTTCCTCCAGTGTGTGTGTTTGTGAGTGTGTTGTGTATTATTGATTAAACTGTTAATATTCAGCCATAAAGCTGCCGCTTCACTGCTGTTTTTCTTTCTGCTACTTGTGGGTTCACGGACGTTTTGACATGTTATGGCCGCCGGGCTTCATCCGTCTTTGCCCATTTTTTTTTTTTCTAGTGGGGCTGAATAGACTAACAGCAACACACTGTTCACTCATTCAATCACATGTAAGCTGTATGTGTGTGATTGCTCGACGGCTGCCTTCACACCACAGTCAATGACTGTGTGGACATGGATCAATATCGCTAATCGTCTGCATGTAACTTATAGCCCAGGTATTGATCTGCCACTCGATGCCTTTATCTGACTGGTCAGTTGCACACGGACTCCATCGGGGTGAATGACGTCTTTCTCTACATGTCACTTCTACGTCACTAAAGTTTCAGTGGATGGACAAAGCAGCTCGTCATGTTTTCACTCATTAGACATTTAAAGACGTTAAAACAATTTGTGGCTCATCTGACATGTTGAAGAGACAACATTAATGATGATAATTAGTAGATCATCTCATGAAGTTACAGCAGGTCTCTCAGGTATTTTTTATTTTGTTTCACCAAAAGTATCAAACATGAACTGAATCTAAATAGTTTTATCTGCAGTTATAGTACTACAGCCTACTATGGTGGCTTTGAGGGCTCAAAACACTGCGGCTATAGAAAGCACATGTAACAAAATCTGCAGCGCACACTGGTACAAATCAGCTTTAAAGGCAGCAGAGTAGGGTCTCAGTGTAAATCCATTTTTTAATTTGGTTTGTTTGGTTTTCATCACAATAAATTGAAACTCAGCTTCATCTTTTGTGAGACAGGAAGTTGTTGTTGTGTTGACGCTGCTCTGTGGTCCAGGCCCCCCTTTCCTCCTGGATCTAGAAAGAGATGTTTTGGTGTCAGGTGCACTGTGGTAAATCGGAGCGCTGCTGGCTGTGGTTTAAGGCTTTGTGTCGACGAGTTGAGTGGTTGAGCACAACAAAAGAAAAGCTTATTTTTACACATCGGTTTAGCAGCTTTCATGGAAGAAAATGAGCTGATTGCTCTAAAAATAAAAGACAGCGAGACGTGAAGTCATCTCATTCTGTCGTCACGTCCCTCATCCTCGTAAGGCCTCTGCAAAATCCAAGCAGGCTCTGTACCAGTCAGAGGAAAATACTCATGAGTGTGTGTATGTTTGTTCACACGAGTATGTGTGTGTGTGTGTGTGTCCATCCTTCTAGCTTTGTTACATAAGAGAGTGGAAAGACACAGCAGATTATGTAAGGCTTCCCCTATATGCGAACGAGTGGACGCGGTTGTGTGTGTGTGTACTGTTTGTATCAGCGGACCTTGTGAGTGTGTGTGTGTGTGTGACTGTGTGATGGAGCACAACAGAGGGAACACAGGGTCACACTGAAACAGCTGTTGGAGCATTTCTCTCTAATTACCAAAATGTCCACCGTCATGATGCTAAAGTAGGGTGTGTTTTAGATTAAAGCCCAAAGAGAGAAAAACAGCTCTCTCTCTCTCTCTCTGTGTGTGTGTGTGTGAGTGTGTGTGTGTGTGTGTGCGTGCGTGCGTGTGTGTGTGTGTGTGTGTGTGTGTGTGTGTGTGCATGCGTGTGGGCGTGCGCGTGTACATCTCCGTCACGTCACCTCGCCGTCAGTTCAGTCTGTATATTTTCCCTCTTCCACCTCTTTTACTTTCTCTCCCTCTCTTCCTATCCACCATCCCTCTTGATTGCTCCAGGCCAGTCTCTCTCCCTCTCCCTCTGATCCCTTCACCCAACCTCTCCTCTTGTATTTGTCTGAGAAAAAGAGGGAGAGAAAGAAAGAGTGAGAGGGAGACAGAGAGAGAGAGAGAGAGAGAGAGAGAGACAGGAGGGGCAGAGTAGACCAGATAGGAGATGAGAGGAGCGGTCCAGCAGGGCCCATATTAAATTAGACCGGCAGTAATGAGATTAAAACCCGTCCATGTGGACCCGCATGCATGTGTTCCAGAGGAGATATAAAGTGAAAGTGTGTGTGTATTTATTTGTGCAGGCCAAAATCTGATATGAATGTGGGGGTGTGCGGTGTTTGGGGTACATTCATAAGTTTATTTATAAAAGCTGTATGTTTCCTGTGGCGTCAGCGAACACCGCACAAAGACAAACACTCGTGTCATGTTTAATTGCGGTCAGATTGTCCTGTCTCCCCACCACCATGAATATTACAGCTGTTGGGTGGATGGACGTAGGAGATCACAGACCTGAGCTGGAGGCTAATCAGCTGCTACATGACATCACTGTGTGGGTGGACCACAGGTGTGCAGGACCTTTAATAAGCCACAAGTTTATTGTAATTATACACACACATTGATATCGCTACGTTGGGCACTAAATCGTACATCAACATAACAACCACACTGGTCTAGGTGAGACTGCCCCGTAAACAGGAGTAAACAGTGGAGGTAATGCTACCACTGTGTCTCATCATTTAGTTTTAGCACATTTCATTATTTTCCACCACATAGACTAATTTAACACTGTCTGCATCTTGAAGTTTCCTTGCCCAGATATTGAAGATCTACCAAACTCTCCTCATCAGGACTCTGTGAAGTCTTTTATAAGGACATTTCAGCATGGCAGGCTCAGGTCAGAGGTGTCAGTGTTATTGCTGCAGTCACCTTCACTGGTTCCCGTTAAATTAAATGAATGGATGAGGTTGTTTGCCAGTTTCTCTTTTGGCTCTGGACGTAGAGGATAGACAGTCTAAAATGATGATGTGTAATTCAATTTATGAAGCTCATACCAGCAGTCTGCTCCTAGAAATCCTCTGAGAGCAAAAAGATGACATGTGATGTCATGTCTGGTGAATTGAGGCTTCATGTTTCTTCTTCTTCTGTGTTTTATCCGACGTGATGATCCATGAAAAGATCTAAAAACCATCTCAGTGTAGTTTTACACCTCCTCTCTCAGTTTTCTCTCTGGAGCTCTAGTAACAACCGGTTGGTGTCAGCCAATCACAACAGATTTTCTGATTGGCTGACTGTATTATGATGCAGTTAAAATAGAGAAGATTACAGTTAAACACTCAGAGAAACCAAATCCTGCAAGTGTTGGATGGTGGGTCCAGGTGGGCGGGGCTTGGTGACTGCTTTGTTGTGACATCGCAAAGTTACAGAAGTCCTGATAGCTGGTTTCAAGACTCATTTTCTGAATACAGGCTGTGTGCAAAAAAATTTAAAAACAAAAACTTGTCATAGAAGTTTTTTTGCTGGGGCTGTGTAGGCTAACAGGCCTGACAACATCATCATTAGACATATGATGACACAGACACTGACTGTAGAGGTTAAAATACACCACAGGCTGACATGGCTCTCAGGAATAGAAGTCATCAGCCACTGATGACTCTTCTGTTGTGTGTGTGGCAGGTGAACCAGGAGAACGTGGTGAAGGTGGGCCACAGACAGGTGGTCAACATGATCCGCCAGGGGGGGAACCGGCTCCTGATCAAGGTTGTGACTGTGAGTCGGAATCTGGACCCCGAGGACACGGCACGCAAAAAAGGTACAAGCACTTTTTTTCCTCAGTGGCACTGACTGAATGTGTGTGTAGTGAAATGGTGTGACAGTCCCTCTGCTGTATAGATTTACCAACAGTTGTTCCTCCTGTATTAAACCACTACAGGAGTAGAGCAGCATCCGCACACACACACACTCTGATGTGTTACATAATAATATTCCCCAGAGGCAGGAGGGAAACTGACTGACTTTTTGTTCACAATGCAAACAACAAAAATAACACAACAACAGAAGTTCATACCTTTCCTGCAGGTCTGAACGTCACTCTCTGAATGAGAATGACTGAACCCACTAAGACCTGAGTCTCCTCTCAAACCTCAGTCACTTCCTGAAACCCGAGGCCTCTCTGAAAAACCTGACCTTCACCAAAACCTTTATGTCTCAGCCTCTGAGGCAGATAGAAACATGAAAAAAAAAAAACGTCTGAGAACTTGTAAATCATTGGTTTTGCCAGAGGATTTGTTTACGGCTACAAAAACATGCATTTTTTTTTCAGCGCTCCCTTATTTGGAATAACAAGGATCTCTCTGCATTCTGATTGATTTTGAGATATTGAGCTTCAAAGTTTTTGCATGCAAACAGTAGAAGTGATATGTGAAGCAGGTCTCATTCATACAAGAAAATGACAGACATCCTAAATATTCTACAGGTACAATATCAAATCAGATTTTTTCAAATCTCATCTTTGTTTTCAACCATAACATCAGTGCTGTTACAATGTGTAACAGACTGTAGCCAAATCTAATGTATTCAGTTTTTATTTCTTGGTTTTATGAAAGAGGCATATTAAGTCCATAGGTCAGTGCTTATTATTTAGTCAGCTACATCCCAACCAATAGTTTATGTTTTGTATAAGTTAAACAGAAATCAATCAAAATTATTGATCATATAATATCTCTCGGTAAGTTTCTGATAAATCTCCTGTTGTGGGACCTGTTTTCATTTCCAATGTCTTTCTGACCCATTCCCTCACTGTCACTGAACAGTTAAGCAACCAGATCTTTTTGTTCTCAAGATATGGAGTCCAAAAATGCATATTGTTAAAAAAAACATATCATGTAATGTTAATAAGTTGTCCCAGATTGTCAGATATGAACCTTATAATTGATTTCATTTCATGTTTCTGCTTCAGAGGCTGAGAAATGAAGGTTTTGTTGTTTCGATATGTGAATCTTTATCACCAACTTGATACTGCCCCTCCTCCTCTTCCTCCTCCTCCTTTTCTTCCTCTTCCTATTCCTCCAAAATGTTTCAGATTACTATCACACAATTACTGTGTTGACCGTTTCAAAAACACAGCTCCAGAAATGTACCAGTAGTCAAAACTCCCATGAGGTCCTCTCTCACCAGCTTTTCCTTCATTTCCGGCCACAGTCAAACGGTTCTTTCCTTTTTACGTAACAAAAACAAGACCATAGATTTAAAAAAAGAATGGACAAAATCTGTGGGAAAATACAACTCCATTTTATCCTTGAATGAAAATAAAATGGCATGTTTGTATTTTAGAGGCATCACTCTTGACTCTCTGTGTCCTCCAGCTCCTCCGCCGCCAAAGAGAGCTCCCACCACAGCCCTGTCCATGCGCTCCAAGTCGATGACCTCTGAACTGGAGGAACTTGGTGAGAGCATCCTGGTTTGGGTTTTGTTTTGGTTTTTTTTGTTTGGTTTTTTTTTCACTCATATTGGCCTCAGGAACTTGGTGTCTAACCACTCCTTTCTCTGTTCCTCTTCTTTATTCTCATTGGTTGGTTTAATCTGTCAACAGTGGACAAAGGTAAGCAGTCAGTGCTGCAGAACCTTTTACACACCCATTTCTGCCCAGTTGCAAACTCCATCGGTTCAAAGCAGCTGAATGAAGATGCAGCTAAAGTTCCCATTGTTTGATCATTTGCTCCTAGTTTGACTCGTATAGAAAAGAAGGAAGCTGCTTCTCCTCCCTCCTCATCCCCTGTCTTCCTCTGCCATAATGCATGAAGGACATTTGCTTTTTTGCCCTGCACACATGAACTTCTGCTGCTGCTACTGCCGCTGCTACTGCCAGGACAAATAGAAACTGTGACTTTAGCATCATCTTTGTTTTTTTGTTTATTTGTTGTCTTTATATCTGTGTGTGTGTGTGTGGTGAGCACCACATCAGAGGAGCATCTCTGCTCTGCTTTAATGGGACTGGAGCTAATACCCTCTGACAGTCAGGACAGTCAGCAACTCTGAGACACAGGCTGAACAGAAATGAAGGAAGGAAGATGGAGAAAAGGAGGAAAGGAGGAAAGGAAGTGAAACAGACAAGGGAACAAGGAAGAGAGCAAGGAATCCTTTATCAGCAGAGATGATAAACCACCTTCATTTTGACACCTGTGACATCAGCATGTGACAACATAAACAACAGCCTGAAATGCTCCTATTTTGGTAAATAGCTCTGTTGCTCGTTGTCCCTGAAGGTGAAGGTTTGATTTTCTTATTATTTTGATTTTTTTTTTTCCTCCTGATGATGCTGAAGTTGTAATCCTTGTCATTTCAGTCCTGGTTGATTTGGCAACAGCCATGGTTGCCGTGGCAACAGCAAGTGCGCTTTGATAGTACAGCCAGCCTAACTGGTGGACGTGCTTGACAGAGCAGCGAAAACAAACTGGACCAACTACAGATGCTTTGATCTGCTTTCACGCTGCAGGACACAGTCAGACAGAGAACAACAAGCTCAGAAAATGATGAGATAATTTAAAAGACAGTTCAACAAGTCATGAAAATATCATTAGTTGCAGGTGCATTGGTTGAAAGAGCATTGTGCACACTACACACTCTTTACACACATTGATCAGTCACCAGTAACTGCAGCTCTATGTCAAAGGTGTGTAGAGTGAGAGCAGAGATGAAAGGTGAATGAATAAATGAGCAACAGGGGAGAGGATCCACTTGTGCTGCAGAAAATAACACTGCTCAGCATGTTTTATTTTAGAGCTGCTTATTTGACACATTTGCATTTTCATTCTTTCCCTCATACTCTCACAGAGTAGTAATAGTATCACCTGATGGAGTTGTTGGGTCTAAAGAGCTTTAGTGAGTTTGCATCTGATTGTAAACGATGGGATGCACAGGCCCGCCTGCTGCAGGACTACAAGTTAAAACAGATGAAACACACACTGGGTGAAAGTGAACGTAAGCAGTGAGTTTTTGTTTTTTCATGGGAAAATGACTGAGTCTGTTTTATGCTCTAAAGACTCAGAAATCTTTTTCTGTCGCCCCCTAAGCCACTCTAAGGAAAAAGAAAGGTGGTAAGTTACTGTAGGCATGTTTTAAGTTTGATCCAGTATTTTCCAATGATTAATCTGTGTCACACACACACACACACACACCCTACCCACCCTCCTCCCCTCCCCCCTGAATCCCACCTCACTGTGATTAACTAACACTCGTTGATTTAAGATTTGATTTGTCTGACGAGCTCCTTCGACTTTCAGTCAAACCAAATGTGGTGTCTCACAGTGTTACCTGCATGATGTTTGATGTCTTTTTGATTACAGCTGTTTTCTGAACGTCACTGTGTCCGTGCATGGTTTCATGTTGTAGTGGTCTCCAAGCAGAGAGGTGTTATCATCTGTCCCTCGGTCACCAGCGCAGACCCTCATCTCTTCTTCTTCCTCTTGGTTTAGATGTTTCCCTGCTCGGATGCTGAGTAGTCCCGCTCCTCCACGTTTGATTAAAGGAGTAGTTCACCTCAAAATGACGCATCAATCCCTCATGTAGGCCGAACCACAATCTGCATTTGCACCAGTACTGGCAGCGCACACTGTGTATAGTTTCAGGCTTCAAATGCAAAGAAATGTAGCAGCAGCCCCTTAATGAGGTGTTACAAAACACGTGTGTGTGTGCGTGCGTGCATGTGTGCATGTGCATATGTGAGTAAAACAAAACACTGTTGCTGTAAGTCAATGTTTGTTAATTTTACTTGACCTAAACAGATTTGCTGTCATGTTTCTTCCTTTTTTCTTTTTTTTTTATCTCCTGTGTCACCGCAGTGTGTGAGTGTGGTGTGTGTGACGACGGGGACGTTTATTCCAGGAAATGTTTCACTTGCAGATAGGTTTCCAGGACAACCGAGTTGCAGGTTGTCTGCTCCACATCCAATTGGAAAACAGATCTCAGAAAGAGGAAATTAACTTCTAGAGGAAATGCGTCTTTTCTCTCCTGCCTTCTCGTGTGTGTTTTTCTTGTGTGTGTGTGTGTGTCTGTGTGTGTTTGTGTTTGTGTGTTTAAGCTCTAATCATAGTTAAGGTCATTGATGCTCCTTTCCTTCCCTGTCCTCCCCTTCCCACCTCTTCCCTTCCCCACTCCTCTCCTCTGTGTGTAGATGCGCAGAAGAAGAGGATTGTTTTCCAAGTCACTCTAAGTAATCACTGCCCTAATGCATGGAAGCTTCCTACACAGCTAGTCAGGGAGGTGATCCAGTTAGAGGCTAGATCAGGGCTAGCATGTAGCTTCTCTGAGCAAACCCCTGTAGGTGGACTCTATCTGATGAGCATCATCACACACCAGAGGGAAGTTCAGATCTGCCAAATTTGCCGTTGACACCTTTCTCAAAAAAAAAAAAAAATCCTGAGAAAGAAAACGGCAAACTTGACGGACTTCACCTTCATT